>PVKZ01006246.1:0-37845 GCA_004027375.1 Macroglossus sobrinus
GCCGGGAAGGAAAGCACGCAGCATCAGCACAGGTAAGACGGGCCAGGTCTTGCTGGGAGGTGTGAAGTCACGCACCCTGATGAAATGACACCCACGGATGTGGTGCTCCACGTGGACTCAGAAAACGTGCGACATTTAAATTTAAAACGCGGGCAGAGCACAGGGAGCTACAGAAAAGCACAGTTTCACACGTCGCTGAAAGCTGCAGGACACCGGCTCCGGGAGACGGGATGAGTCAGGTGCGTCCCGTAAACCTAGAGCGACCACCGAGAAAACAGTACGGAGCTCTGACACACTCAACACCAACCCCCGGTCAGTCCAGGGTGGGATCCCAGAACACGTTCAAATAACCCACAGGAAGGTAAGCGACAGGAAAAATACAAAATAAAAAAATAAGACGAGACTCATGCCCTAACGTACTAAATGTTACTGTATCTTAAACGTAAACGGTCTAAATACACAAATTCATTGGCAGAGATCGGCAGTGTAGATAAAGAAAATATGGCTGTCTATAAGAAATTCACGTCAACACAACAGCAGGGGTAGATTAAAAGTAAAAAAGCAAAAGGCCATGAAAGCATTCATAAAAACAGAAGCGGCTGTGTTAAAATACCAGATAAAGCAGACTTCAGAGCAAAGAAGGTTACCAGAGACGATGAGGGACATTACACAACGACACAGGGTCGATCCATCAGGGAGACACAATCCTAAGTGTCTACACACCACACGACAGAGTCTCAAACTACTGGCAGCGAGAGGCGATCGAGCTAAGGGAAAACGCAAATCCCCAGTGACACGGCCGACCCTTGAACGACGTGGGTTTGAGCTGTGTAGGTCCCTACGGGTGGGCTTATCCAGTAGCCACTGCAAATGTTAAATGTTTTCTCTCCTTTAATTTTCTTAACGTTCTCTTCTCTCTAACACAGCATGTAACACACAGGACATACGAAATACGTGTTGACTGTGTGTGTTATCAGTAAGGCCTGCAGTCAACAGCAGGCTGCTATAGTGGTAAGTTCTGGAGAAGTCCCAGGCTGTATGCTTATTTTCACCTGCACGGAGGGTCAGCGCCCTGACCCCCACGCTGTTCGTGGGTCAGCTGCAGTTGAGACTTCAACACTCCATTCTCAGCAACTGACAGGGCCACTAAATCAGCAAGGACACAGAAGGGGACACAGTCGTCAAGCGACAGGACATAGCTGACGTGAGACCACTTCCCCGAGCAACAGAATACACATTTTTTCCCAAGTGTGTGTGGAACATTCACCAAGATATACCATAGTCTGGGCCATACAACAAACCTCAACAAAGTTAAAATAACTGAAATCGCACCAAGTATGTTCTTGGATATATGAAGTCAGAGAAATCAATAACACAAAGATAACAGAAAAACCTCTAAACTCTTGAAAACGATATCACACTTCTAAATCATCCGTGGTCAAAGAAGACATCTCGAAAGAAATAAAAATGCATGGAACTAAATAAAAATGAAAATGCAACATATCGAAATAAGGGGGCACAGCTAAAACAGTGCTGAGGAGCCATTTATAGAGCTTAAAATGCTTACAGCAGAAAAGTGGAAAGATCTCAAATAAACAGTCCCAGTCTCTACCTCGAGAAACTAGGAAAGAGAGAGCAAAACGGACCTAAAGGGAGAAGAAATAATAAAGAACAGAAATAAATGCAGTTGAAAAAAAGGAAAACCATTAAGAAAAATCAGTGAAATAAAAGCTGGTTCTTCAGGGAGAAGAAAAAAAATCAAGAAATCTGATAAGCTTCTAGGAAGACTGACAAAAATAAAAAGAGAAGACATAAATCACCAATATCAGGAAAGAAAGAGAAGACGTGATTACTCTCGTCACTGTAATTCAACATGATACTAGAAATTCCAGCTGTTGCAGTAAGGCAGAGAAAGAAAGAAAAGAAAGGAAGGAAGAAAGAAAGAAAAGGCATACCTACTGGGAAAGAAGAAAGAAAACTGTCCCTCTCTGCAGATAACATGATGATCTATGTAGAAAATCCCAAAGAACATATAGGAAAGCCCTAGAACGAAAAGTATCTTCAGCAAGATCACAGGACGCAAGACTGAGACTCAAAAATGACATGACTGTCCACTAACAATGAGCATCTGGAAACTGAAGATAAAAGCACAGTATCATTTAAAATTGCTCCAAATACTTTAGTATAAATGTAACAACATACACAGGATCTATACGCCAATAATAGCAAAATGCTGATCAAAGATGACCTAAATCAATGAAGACATACCATGTTCATGGATTGGAAAAGTCACCACAGTCGAGATGTCAATTCTCCCCAAATCGAGCTACAGGTTTAATACAGTTGCTGTCAAAATCCAGGCAAATTTCACATTGACACTGACAAACTTATTTTAAGATTTATATGGAAAGGCACAGGCCCTAGAGTAGATACATCATCTTGAACAAAAGTGGCAGAGGTCGCTATCTGATATTATGGCCTACTGTATGGCTACAGCAATCCACGCCATGTGATACTGGCAGAAGGAGAGACGTACGGATCAGAAGAGTGGAACACAGACTCCAGAAACAGACCCATGCTGATTGTTGACAAAAGTGCAAAGGAAATTCAGCGGAAGACCTTCTTTTCAACAGATGTTGCTGGGACAATTAGACAGCCACAGACAAAAACAAACAAACAAACAAACAAACAAACAAAAAACAAAAAAAAACCCGCCTTCGATCTTATACAAAAATTAACTCAGGATGAAAATATAGGTTAAAAAAACTAACTCTAAACAGATCAGGGACTTCAATTTAAAAGGTAAAGCTATAAAACTTTTAGAAAAAAATAAGAGAAAATCTTTGGGATCTAAGACTAGACAGAGAGTTCTGAGACTTGACATCAAAAGCATAATCCACAAAAGAAAAAACTGATACACTGTACCACGTCAAAATTAAAAACGATGCTCCGTGAAATGAGAAGAGGAGCAACAGAGAAAATACCTGCAAACCAATGTAGACTAGGGTCTGTAATATGTAAAGAATTCCCAAAACTCAACAACAAAAAACAAGCAACCTCATTAGGAAATAGATAAAAACACGAAGAGGCGCTTCACAGAAGAGGTGTACAGACGGCAGATGAGCTCAGGAAAAGATGGGTAGCGCCGTCAGCCACGAAGGAAACGTAAATTAAAACAGCGACGAGCGCACTTACAGACCCATCGGAACGGCTGATGAAAGTGACGCCAGCTGCCCGGGAGGACGTGGGAAAGCGGGTCCCTCCACCCCGCCAGGGAGAGTGGAGGATGCGGCGACCGCCTGGGAAAGCCGGGCGGCTTCTTATAGAACTACACGCGCGACTGCATCACCAAACGATTGTATCCCAGACACACGAACATTCTGTACGTACAAAAACGTGTACGTACACGTGCACGCGAGACTTATTCGTAATCGGCAGACACGGGAAAACCTAGGTGTCTTCCAACGGTGCAGAACCCAGCCACGGAGCTACTCGGCACCCCGATGGCACCCACCACCGGCCACTGGCTCGTGCAGCAACGTGGGTGAGCCTCCCGAGAACTGTGCTGAGTGACAAGAGCCACTTAGAGTCTGGAAATGGCGAAATGACAGCACTGGGGGGGTCGGGGAGGATCTGGGAGGGGCGGGGGCGACTGCTGGAGCAACACGGGGCGGTGTGAGCACCGATACGAGGGCCGGCATCCTGGCTGCTACGCCGTGCTACCGACGTGCAAGGTGCCGCCACGGACGGTGACTGGTGGAAGGGACACGAGGCCCCTGCGTTATTTCTTACGAGTGCAGAGGTCTATACGATTATCCCCAAATTAAAAGTTTAATTAAAGACAAAAGGACCAGGTTTGGTTCCCAGCTCTGCCACCTGCTAATTAGGTAACTGACCCTGAGCAGACTTTAAACTATCGCCAATTTCCTCATTGGCTAAACGGGACAGTACCATCCGAAGCGTTACGAAAATTAAACACCGGATACAAAATAGCCTTGCAATGGGCATGGCACATAGCTAGTCCTTTAAAAACAGCCTGTAAACACGAAACCTGTATGTAGACACAAATATTATCCTGAACAGTATTGTTCAAATGTCCACTATTAAAGTAACTACAAAGCAATTTATTTACAAAGCCTCTTCCCAAAATGATGTCCAAACAATAATGGGGGGAGAGTCATTTTCGGTTTTAGAGGGAAAGCTGAATTTCCAACTAGTTATTGAAACAGTCACAACAAATAAAGGGAATTTAATATGGAACTACAATTAGTAAAAAAGTTGCAAAATAAGATACTGGTTAACAAACTTGGTTTCAGTTGGTGAGGAAGTTGGTAAAAACTCACGTTTACAGTTGTCAGGAAAGGGTTAAGACTGGGTTTTCTACAATGCACTTATCCACGGCTTTCGATTTAAAAGTCTATGTTTCTAAATATTGTCTCTGCCTCCTGAGTTGAAAGGAACCAGGAGACATCGGCCAAATCTTTATGCCCTTGAACCTGCCTGGTTTGGAGGTCCAGAAAACAGCAAAAAGAAACCCCAGCTCACCAGCCGCACTTCACCCCAGAAGAGGAGGAGACTTTACCCCCAGTCAGCCCCAGAATGGCCCTGGGCTCCCGGCCCTGAAAGCCGGGCAGCACCGGGCCAGAGCTCTGACTCAGGAGGCTTCTGGAAGAGGAGGAAAGAGAAGGCGTGTTTCATCTCCAAATTAGTATCTTCCCGTCACGATCCTCAAAGAGCTACTTCTACCGCGATGGGACACGTTAATAACAGAGGAACGCGGGGACGCTGGCGTGAGGATCCTGAGGCAGGCCGGGAAGTGTGGAGCCCGGGGCCCAGCGCGGAGCCCAGCGGGAGCCCTCATCTCCACGGCCGGAGGCTCCCTCACGGCGAAGAATGTGCCGGAGGGTTTCCAGCCCTTTGCGAAATCTGCAGTCCCCTGGGCACTGTAAAATCGAGTTTCCAGGCAGCTTCTGGTAGGACAAGCTCCCCTCTACCTCTGCTTCCAGACAACTCTCCTCACACCTATCATTTGGTTTCCCCACAATGAGCCTGGGAAAGATGGGTAGATAAGAAACTTAAACACGCCAACCAACCAACCAACCAACCAACCAACCAACCAACCACGGGAGGGACGTTAGCGAGGTGCGGGAGGCCTCTGCTCTCCCGTCATCATCAGTTTTCTCCACGTCCCCTTCCTTCCTCCGGGACCTTTAACACGGGCTCACAGTGGGAGAAACTGGAACTCGGAGTGTGTCAACGCTGCGGGGTTTGTGTTTTTCCACAAACAAACAGCAGAGAATAAAAACGGACAAGCGACGGGAGAACCTGGAGATTACCCACCGCGTCAGAGCGCTAATAAAAATCGCAGAGCAAAGATTTAATGTGTGTCCTGATGCAAACAAAACCATTAGGCGCAATAGAGAATTTCATTTCTGATGCAATTAAGGAGTGAGAGTTTTAGGTTGGACCCCAGTACTGTGCACGGTTACGTTTTCTAAAAAGAGGCCTCACCTTCTGGCGACACGTACTGAAATGTTTTCTAAGGTAATTCCACAACGTCTGGGATTTGCTTCGACAGCAAGGGGCGGAAGCAGAGGTGAAACAAGACCAGCAGGGAACCGATGGATCGTTGCTGAAATTGGGGTGTGTGTGTGTGTGTGGGGGGGTACCTACAGTTTGCTCTACCACTCTCTCTACTCAGTCCATGTTTGAAATTGTCCTGATAAAACACTTTAAAGAGAAACTCGGGGTGCGTTTCCCCTTTGGTTGACACGGCTCTTCTGAACTTACTAGGAGGGCAGGGCACGATGGCCCCCCACCCCCGGATGGAAACGGGACCCCGCGGATGCTGGGGCGCACCCTCCACCGGGGGCCCACAAGGGGCCCTCCCCACTAGGACACCCCCTTCTCGACCCTTCCCAACCCCCAGAGTTGGCCAGCCTTTCCACCTCCACGGGCGCCAGGTCCCCTGGACGGGCAGCAGCGAAGGCCACCAAGCGGAGCGGGCGCGCGCGTCCTTGGCCGGCTTCCCAGAGCGGCGGGCACCTGGACGCTCGCGGCAACACGCACCGCGGGGGGCGGGGGGCAGACGGAGGGGCGGCCGGCGGGGCCGCACCTGCGCGCACCTGGGCGCACCTGGGCGCAGGTGTGCGCGCGGGCACGCGGGGCCGCACGCACCTTGAGGATGTTTTCGAAGATGGTGTCGCGGAACTCGAGCAGCGCCTTCTGGTCGAACTCGCGGCCGTGGATGATGCGCATCTGCTTGAGGAACGTGGACTTGCCGCTCTCGCCCGCGCCCAGCAGCAGGATCTTGACCAGGCGCCGCACGGCGCGCCGCTCGCGCGCCAGCCCCGCGTCGATGTCCCGGCTGCGCCGCCGCGCCTCGCGCTCCGCGTCGCGGGCCCCGCCGCCGCCGCCCGCCCTGCGCTCGCGCGCCCCGCCGGCCTCGGCCGGCAGCAGGCAGCGGCTGAGAGTCCGCATCACGCCGGACATGGCCGCTCAGGCCATGGACGCCGCCGCGGGCGAGGCGAGCCCCGCGCGGCAGCCGGCCGCTCCCTCAGGCCGCGTCCGCCGCCGCCGCCGCCCCGAGGCCCGCTCACGCCCGCCGCTCGGCCCCGGCGGAGGGGCGGGCGCCGCCGTCCGCGCCCGCGGATTGGACGCGCCGCCGCGCGTACGGACGAACGCGCGCTCCGATTGGCCCACGCCACGCCGGGAGGCGGGCCTCCCGGCAGCCCGCGGGGCGGAGTCGGCGCCGAAGGAGGCGGGACCTGTGGGGTGGGGGAGCTTCTCATTGGACGTCCGGGCCGAGGGTCTCGCTTTCCGAATGAAAGGAAGGCGGGGTTCCCGAGGAGGCGGAGCGGCCGTCGTCAGGACCAATTGTAATTGCCCTCGGGTCGCGTCAGTCACGGCAAACGGGCTGAGGATTGGGGGCTTGACGAAATGGGGCGGGACCAGAAGTGCCAGGTGTACAGAAAGAGCCGCCCTGGGTTCCCAGATTGGATGAACCTGTGAGAGCCGGAGTTTCGTGGAGTGCGCTTCGCGTTTCCCATAAACCGGGGATTCCCGAAAAGAGGTCCAGCTGCTCGTCTTATGTTTACAAAGAAAGCTGTCCACAAACTGTTTTCCTCCCAGAAACACTGGAGGGGGATGGGCCATATATTTCAGACAAATGCGCCCTTTGAGAGCGGCATGGGCCTCTGCGAGGCTTTTCTCAAAGCTGGCTGATCATTAGGATCACCGGAAGCCCTCCCCCCCGACAAAGCTTTCCGTAGCACGGTGACTGAAAGCGGGGTTTGGAGGTGCTGGGTCTGAGAGCTGGCAACCGCATTCAACCCCCTACTAGTTGGCTATTGGAATAACCTTTTAAGCGGCTCCCCCTGCAGTCCCACCACCCATTCTTAGCTTCGTTTTCCTCGTCTGTAAAGTGGGGGCGATCATAGCAACGAGAATGTGAACTTGTAAAACCCCAGCACTGTGCCAGGAGCCAAGGAAGCTCCTCTGAAATGTTGGCCGATCTTACTACAGAGACAATGAGTCAGAAGCTCTCAGAAAAAAAACTCGGGTATCTCTTCATCTCCAGGCGATTGGCGAGATTGGGGAACCATTGTCTGTCAAAAGATAAGCTGAGGCATATAAAGAATTTCAAGAGTTTGAGCCAAAAAAAACCAACAGGAGCAGTGCCCAAGGACGGGAACCCGGGCAGAGACTGACACAGAGCTCGCACAGGGGCCAAGAAAGCACAGCGCTGGGTTGGCTGGAGCTTACAAGGTAGTTAGTTGGCTGTTTGTGCCTGGTTGTCCTTAGCGTTTGGCTTTGTAGCCCGGAGCTATTGACAGGCTTAGATCTAGTTTTCTTACGTAAGCCACCACGGCCTTAGAGCCACTTCAGTCCAGTGGCCTCTTTGTTGAATTATAACAGGCCTCAAAGACCATCCTGTTCCAACCCTCATCGCCGCTCACAGGTGGATAATAAAATAAAGACCAGTCCACAAATACCTCACCCGAGGTCTCCCACGCGGGGCGATGAGAATCCTGCTTTCACTTGATCACTTCGCCTCTAACTACAGAGCGGTACGTGCACCGGGAAAAAAAATCACTGACTGTGATTTCATTCAGTTCTACCAATAATTTTTGCATGGCCACGAACATGCCAGGCCCTGAGGCCTTCGGGAGAGGCATCTGAGGACGGAAAAGATGCAGCTTTTCCCTCAGGAAACTCACACGTTAGGGAGCCAGCCTGCTCGGGCTGCTGGGCAGAGAGCAGACAGATGCAGCCCTGTTTCCGCCAGAGAACTGTGGTGTTTGGTGTTTTACCTCAAAGATCTAGGCTCCCTGAGGACCTTCCATGCCCATGACGTGTGGCATTTGTCAATTACTGAGGCCTACATTTGTGTCACTTATGAGTCAACACACTATCCAGTCCTTAGTCATCCTTCAGTGACAAAAAAGAAAGTTTTATTTCTTTGTGAAAATGGCCTTTCAGAAAAAAAAATCAAACACTAGTTTTATGATAGAGGTGAAGGGAGAGTGGCAAAGGCCTCAGAAAGCACTGTCTCTTAGAAAATAGGGATTTTGAACGAGTATGGAGGAGGAATGTGGAGTTTAGCCACAGATCCGTTCACCTCTCGTTAAAATAAGTAAAGGTGATTCACAAAATGCCGTGAGCAGAGCTGAAAAAGAACCAAATAACACTTCTAAAAATGAAGACTATAACAATTAACACAGAAACTAGATATGTTAAGTGCAGATTAAGATACAGATGAAGAGAATAAACTGGAATAGTGATCTGGAAAAACACTGAATCCAGCACAGACAAAAGTCTGGGAGATAAAAGACAGGAGAGATAGAGCGAGAATACCTCACATATTTGTTGAGCCAGAGTTCTAGAAGGGAATACAGAGAATGAGGAAGAGGCAACATTCGAAGCGATAATAGCTGGGAATTGTAAACTGACAAATGACACGGAATGCTTAGCTTGGTCAATGAAAAAGAAATCCAGAGCCAGATACACGCCATAGTGAAAATGAAACGCATTAAGGATAAAGGGAAGATCTCGAAAGCTGCCAGAGAGAAAATAATAATAGCTACCATTTACATAACAGCGACTAGGTGCAGGCCCTATGCGATGCACGTTTCCTGAGCTAACGCATTAATCCTCAGAAGAACCCCATAAACTCAGCCGAGGTCTCCACAACAAAAATGGAAGCCAGATGGAAAATAATATCTTATGAGAGTTGACATAAATAACCGTTAACCAAGAACTGTAAATAAACCCTGTAAAAATATCTTTCAAGGAAATGGAGAAAATGAGGACTTTTCAAGCAGAAGGTTATTTCAGATATCACATGTTACAGGCTGACTTGTGTCTCCTTTTCAAGACGCATATGTTGAAGCCCTAACCCCCGGGACCTCAGGCTGTCACCGTATTGGAGATGGGGCTTCAGAAAGGGAATTAGGTTACAGTGAGGTCATTGGGGGTGAACTTGATCCTTATGACTGGTGTCCTTGTAAGAAGGGGAAACTCGAACCCAGCCACAAACAGAAGGCTGACTATGTGAAGTTGCAGGGAGAGGGACGGTCACTCGCCAGCCGAGTTGAGGCTGCCTGCATTTTGACCTTGGACTTCCAGCCTCCAGAATAGAGAGAAAATTACTTTTTCTATTGTTAAGTCATCTCGTTTGTGGAGCTTTGCCATGTCAGCCTCAGCGACCTACCCCGATCTGCTTCAGGAAGATAGAAAATAATCCCAAGAGGAATTTTTTGCCATTCAAAAAGAAACAGTGGTCACTTTGTGTATATCTAGGTGACTCTCATCACTGGCCACATTAAACAACCTCATAAGTTTAACTTGTGAAGTTAAGAAAAAAAAATAGAACTGAACACTGAAGGCACCTACAGGGAGGAGGCCATCCTCATTTACGTGTTCTCAGATCTTCGAATCGTTTGAGAGAATAACTATTTTGATTCCTGTTAAACTTTGTAGGGTGAGATAGGCATGTTAAAATTTCTAGCGTCAACACGAAAAGACGAACAGTCGAGCGCATGCATTCCACACCAGCAGAGGGGGACATGGAATGAGGAAAAAAAAACTCAGGCGATCGCAAGAATGCAGAACACGAAGAGAGAAACGTAAGCACAACAGGGTGGGGAGCAAACGGAGAAGGTGGAAATAGATCCAAATGTAGGATTCATCGGATGAAATGAATGAAAGAAAATTAAAGAGTTAAAAGACAAAGACTGTATCATGGGATAACAGAAAAGCAAGATCCAGCTCCATGCTTAGAAAAGATTTACCTAACGACCCAGAGAAGATCAAAGTGAAGCAATGGAGAAAGATTGAGCAGGCAGATAGCAGCTGAAAGAATGCCGGGGCATCTGTATGAACAGGAGACAAATGTTTCAGGGCCAGCAGCTTTGCCCTCTGTACTATGCAGGTTTAACCCACACGTAGGACATAACCATTCCATACTTGCCTGCAGCCAATAACGTAGCCTCAAATATGGAAGGCAAAAAAAAAATGGACAAAACCTCAAGGAGGAACTAAAGAATTTCCCATCATTGCCGGAGTGTGGGTGTGGGATAAATATCCTTCTTCTAGTGCAACAGTGAACAAGTTCGGCCCAGTAAATATATGTGGAACAGTGAACCCAGTAATTAGAGAATACACGTTTTGTTCAAATGCATCTCGTTCAAACGTTTTCAAAGATCGACCCCGTCCCAGGCCGTAAAGCAAGTTGCAACACATTTTAAAGGCCCGGTAACATTCGGACCACATTCTCCAACCATGTTGCAATTAACTTTGCTGTCATTAACGTAAATATGTCTTCCCCAAAGCCCAAAGTTATGGGAGGTAAAAATATACCTTCTAAGGAGACAGCCCAGCTTGTTAACCTTGTTTGTTGCTCGTCACGGTGAAAGATTCTGGGGCTGTGACACAATGTCCTGTGGCTGTGGTGGCCGCAGGGTCTGGCAGGTGCGAAGCCGGGCCCTGTGGCCCCTCGGTCCACATTCGGATCCCGCTCTGTCTGTCCTCTGCTGCTTGTGTGACCCGATTGCTTGGCCTCACTGTGCCTCTCTTTCCTTACCCCACAAGGTGGGAATAGTCAGAGCGCCACGATAGTCCAGCAAGGCTCACCTCCCTGGAGATTCAATGAGACATGACATACGCAAAGGCCTGAGCAGGATGGCTCAGAGCAAGGTCTCCATAAATGATAATTATCAATGCTGTTATTATCTTCGCATTACACACAGCAACATAAAGTCTCCTGTCCGAAATCTCACTGAAGAAGTGGCAAGCCCAGGGTGGGGGTCCTGGTCTGCCCAAATCCCCTTCACGGCATCAGCGGTCACCCCCAGCGCAGCCTCTCTGCAGTGTTAAGAATAGGGTCACTGTTCCTTCTGCCCGCTGCATCCCATAAGCCCACCCGCCCGGGGCAGGGCCTTGGCCCGGCTGCTCCCCCAGCCCCGAGCGCCGTCCCACACCCCGGTTCTCTCCCGGGCTCTCACCCCTTGGAGATGTCAAATGACACTTTCTCAGAAAGCCTTTTCTGACCCCACCACACCCCAGATCCCATAATCCTCTCCTAGGGCCCCATCCGTTTCTTTCCTAGCATTGATCACACTTAAAATTATTCATGTAATTACACATTGAATATCCGTCTTCACAACCATATGCATGAGGCAGAGCTGTGTGTAAGGGGTTGGGGCCCATGTGCCTGCACGTAGTAGGGCTCAGTTGGTTTTTTGGGTAGATGAGTGGAAGGAAGGAGAGAGGGAGGAAGGAAAGAAGGGAGGAAAGCAGGGAGGAAAGGAGAGAGGGAGGGAGGGAGGGAGGGAGGGAGGGAGGGAAGAAGAAAGGATGAATGGATGAGTGGATGGATGGATGGATGGATGAGTGAACAAACAGATGGATAGATAAAAGGAAGGATTAGTGGGTGGGTGGGTGGATGGATGGATGGATGGATGGATGGATGGATGGATGGGTGGGTGGGTGGATGGACGGACGGACAGATGGACGGACGGATGGATGGACGGACGGACGGATGGATGAGTGCATGGTGCAGGGAAGGATGAATGGGTGGGTGGCAGGCCTGCAGGCATAGTCCCCGAGGGCCCCTGAGAGCATTGCAGAGGACCCTGTTTTTAGGATGAGCTTTGTCACTTCTCTTAAAAATTGGCAGATCTGTCATGTCGCCTCAACCCGAGGTCCGGGCTAACCCTGCAGCCACCATCTGGAACGGGGGAAGAAAGAGCTCTGGAGGGTTCTCGCTGACAAGCTGACGCACAGTCTGGAAGTGACACAAGTGACGTGCCAGTTCTGCACGCAGCTCATTGGTAAGAACGCAGGGTGTTTCGCTCAAGGTGTGTGGGTTTGGCTGGGCCCTAGTACCCAGTGACGCAATCAAGCGTAAATCTATCTATGTATCTATGTATCTATCTATGTATCTATCTATCTATCTATCTATCTATCTATCTATCTATCTATCTAAAATCTTCTGTTGGTTCTATTTCTTGGGAGAACCCCCAAAGTAACACGGAACAAGCTGTGCCCCCACCAACCAAGGAGCCAGAAGGTATAATCCTACTGTGTGTGATGACAACAAGGTATAATCCTACTGTGTGCGACGAAGACATCGCATGCTTGGTTAGTACTGCTAATGGCTGTGGAGGAACAGCCAAGGTTAGAGATGCTCTAGGTGCAAAGCACCCCGGCCGCAAAGCACGTCCTTGCTCTGCCCGGGCTGTCACTTGCTCACTGTGCTGACTCTTGGACAAGTGACAGACCTCTCTGTGCCTCTTGCCTATTCTGTGAAGCGGAGATAAATTAACTGGCTCACACCCGCGGGGGACTCAGTGTCTGGGACGGGGGGTGGGTGCTAAGCGCTTGTGCTTACTTTATCCCTATCGTGGATCTGTCTCCCTCCTGGCCTCAGGGGGCTGGAAATTCCGCCTCACCCCCTGCAGGTGTCTGTGCCCGGCGGCCAGGCCTTCCTCAGCCCTCCGCCCCTGACCTGGGCAGAGCAGTGTGGATGGTGGTCCTCTCCCGCTGGAGGGCCCTGCCCCCCCCCCCCGAGGTCTCAGAGCTCAGGGGCATAGGGGGTGGGGCTCAGGGCCTGTCTCCTGGGGAGGGGGGTGTGGGTGCTGCCCCGGGGCAGAGACCACGGTGGAGCGTTTGCTCAGGAGCCTGAGACGTGGGCTCCATTTGCTGGCCTTGACGCTGGACAGCAAGGAGCCACCCAGGATGGCTCCGCGGGGCCCAGGGCAGAATGAAAATGCGGGTCCCTTGTCGCAAAGGTGGTGAGAAGTTCAGAGGGCACGGAACCAAGCTCCGCGTGGGGCCTGGGGCTGGGGCCAAGCCCCCCACGGGGCGTGGGGCTGGGGCAGGCACTCCCCCGGGGTGGGGGAGGGGAGAAGAGCAGGGCGCCTCCGGGCAGGGCCGGGCGCTGGCCCGCTCCAGGCCCTGGGGAGCCCAGCGGGGCTGTTTACGAGCCTCTGGCCTCCCTGGGAAGGCACAGGAAGTGGCTGGGTTTTCCCACCGCTGACTCACCATCCCCCCCACCCCCGGCCTTGGTCTTCCCAGTCCTCGCTTCCTGTCCCTCCAATCAGGGCCTGGGCCCAGGAAGACTCTGTCATTCCCCGGGTCCTTTCAGGCAATACAGAGGCCAGTCTGGTGGCATCTACAAGGCCCATCTCAAATCCAATTTCACGCTCATCTTGTCCCCTCCTGCGGAGCAGCCGGCCTTGCCCTGAGAGCCGGAGGGAGGGCAGGGCCACCAGCCACCTCCTTCCTCCCCCTCCCTCTCTGCTGGGCCTTGGGTGGGGGAGGGAAGCCCCCAGACCAGGTGTGTCTTAGCCATGCTTTGTCCTCCCCTCCCTCACGTCCTGAACCCCGATTCGTCCTCGGCCTCCTCTGAGGTCTCCTGCTCGTGTGGCTGGGTGGCGTAGACTTTGGGCCACCTCTTCAGCCCCGAGAAGACGCCCTACCCCTTTTGCTGCTGGCTGGGGACACGCGCTACCTCTCTGCCTCTAGCTTGGAGTCCCAGGCCACAATTCTGGGGTGACAGGAAAAGGTGTGCTCCATAAGACGAGGTGCACTTGGGCCCTCAGAGCCTGGTGGGGAGCCAGACAACAGAGCCTGGTGGCCTCAGGGCACAGTCCCACCAAGGACAGCCAAGGGCAGCTGAGATTAACCTGGTGCTTCCCGTGGGCCCCCGCACACCACTGCCGAGAGCTTGCAGTAGGAGGTGGGTGTTAGCCACTGGCGTGGGGTCCGAGGCTGAGACAGGTTAAGAGCTGTGGCCCAGGTCACAAAATTAGGAAGTGGCCTTGTCAGGGTGAGACACGAGGGTTCTCGGGCTCCAAGTCCGGTGTTCAAGGTCATTCCCCTGTCCGGCCTTCTGGACGAGTCCGTGGGACAGGCAGGAGGCGGGGAGAGGGCCGATTGTGCCTGTGGAGTGTCAGGGAAGGCTTCCCGGAGGGGGCGAGCCTGGGGTCTCGGGGTGAAGGGCCGTGGGCTTTGTCACGGGGGGTGGGGTGAGGAGGGCAGGGCGCTGCAGTGGGGAGCAGCACGTGCCAGGGCTAGGGCTGGACGGCGCCCGCAAACTAGGACTTGCGGGGGCTCCGTGGGGCGGGGCTTCGGGGCCCCGGTCGCGGTGAGTGCCAGGAGAGGAGGCGGGGCCAGCTTCGCCCTGCGCCCTGGGGAGGGCTTTGGACTCGCTCTGAGAACCCTCGCTGCGGGTAACACGGCATGAAACCGTGTCACACTGGCAGCTTGTCACCTCCCCGCCCCCGTGACGCCAGCTCGTGCCATTTTGTGCATCTCTGTCCCTAACGCCCGGTGTGCAGTGGGCGCTTAGCCCATGAATGAATGAATGAATGAATGAATGAATGAACTCCGCCTGACCGGGAGGTGTGGCCTGGGCAGCTGTACCTCCCCACCACTGTCCTGAGGTCCTCAGGCGCGGGCTGAGCTGCTGCTGCTGAGCTCAGCAGGTGACCCGGCCTTCGCCCAGCAGGGTGGGGTCCGGCTGGGGGGAGCCCCTGACTTTCTTTAGATGGCAAGACTTGAAATTCCGCCTGGAACCGCCAGGTGTCGCCCGTGCCGCGCAAGGAAACCCAGCGAGGCTTATCTGTGAGGCAGAAATGGGTTCTCGGGGCTGCCCTTTGTCCCCATGAGCGCCTGGGTTTCTTCCGGTGCCCACAGGTGTAGCCCGCCTCGTGGGACCCCGCCCCAGGTGCGGGCGCTGCGGGAAGGCCTGCGGCTGGCGGTCACTGCCACTCAGCCGGGAGCCCTGAGCTGCCCACCAGCCCCGGCCTTGGTGACCAGGGAAGCTGGTTCTGCAAGGCCACCGTCAGCGTCGGCCACCCGCACCCCCCTGTCCAGGCTGCAGGCCCGGAGGGACGAGGTCAGCCTCCCGACACAGCTCCCGGGGGTCCGTTCTGTCCCCTTTGCCGGGGTCCCAGCTCGGGGTGCACACTGCCAGCCGCAGGCCACTCCCGCCTGCATCCCACGGCTGGGTTCTGGAAGCTTCCTGGCTTCCCTGGGAAGGAAGCAGCCCGGGAGCCGGGCAGTGGGGATGCGTTTCGCACCCAGGAGCACTGTTTGCTGTCAGTTGACCTCAGGCTGCTTGAGCCCCTCATCTGGTCAAAGCCAGGATCTCCGCCTCTGTGCCCTCCGCCTCCCCGCCCCTCTGCCAGCTGCCCTCACTTACATGGCCCTGCATGCCCTCCGTCCCCAGGTGTCCACCCCCTGGGCCTTCTCAGAGGGCGGCAGACTGCAGGACCCTGTCGGGGCTGCAGGGAGCGCCAACCCCTTGTGAGGCGCCCCTGGGAGCAGCACGGTGCTGGCCTGACCCCCGCCCGAGGGAATGGTCACACCTGGGAGCTGTGACCTTACGAAATGGGGCTTTTCCCTTGTCCTTGCCGGCTCCCTCCGCCTCCCGCCTCTCACTGGTCTGGGGGTGCTCTGAGCCTGCTGGCTCCCGGCACGGGGGTCTGCCCCAAAAGCGTGTCCACGTGCGTCCCTGGCCGGGAGGCACGTGTGGGAACCGCCTCCAGGTGGCCTCTGGGCTCAGCTGACCACCAAGAGCATCGGCACAGAGGGCCCAGCTGGGGGACACCTGGGTCCAACGTCTGGCTTCCCCGTGGAGGAGCCAGCCCGCCCGCCCCCCGCCCGTTGGCCCACAGAGTGAGCAATTGGCTGTCGCTTGGCAGGGTCCGGGCCGTGCTGACGGGTGTGGCCAGAGGGCAGAGGGCGTCATTATTAGAGCCAGTGGACAGCGGGAAGACGGAGGACGCTGGCGGGGTGCTCTCAGGATGAGGGATCTGCATTTCATCGAGCCGCTGGCCTGGCAGAGACGCAGCAGCCCACCCTGCGAGCAGGGGGCGGGGATCCATCAGCCCTCGCTGCCGGCAGCGTGGCAGGGAGTTAATTAGCAACCAGCAAAACGCATTCCACAAGCCAAGGGAGCGAGCAGAGAACATCGTGGTCTTGCCAGGCCCGTCCTCCCCTCCCTCGAAGGACACGAGGACCAGGGGATGTCACCTTAAACGTGCCAGGGCCCAGTATGGGAGGGTGGGCCTGCTGGCTGCCCCCTCCCGGGAGCTGAGCCCGCCCTGCCTGAGGCCGGAATTGCCCCGAACTTCCAGGCGGGGCGGGGGGCGGGGGGCAGGGGGACAGGTCTCCGGGATGATGCTGTGTCGGGGCAGGTGCTGTGTGCGGGTCATGCTCCACGGGTGCTGTGTGATGTCCACGGCAGAGTTTGCCCTAATTACTGCTCCCCACCAGCCAGCGGCCCCCCGTGTCCCCCAGCACCTCCGGTTCGGCCCGCTTCTGCCTCCGTGCCTTTGCCCACTGTCCTCACTCCCTCAGTCTACCCACTGTTCGAAGCCAGCTCCCTTCCCCCTGGTCATCAGGTCCCCGGCGTCACGGGCGCCATCTGTGGGCTGGTGCCGCAGTGGAACCCAGCGGCCGCTGGCCTGCCTGGGGTGTGGCGGCTGCGGGCAGCATGGTGGGGGCGGACGAGTGGCTGGGCAGCGCTGACACAGCTGCGGGCGGACTGGAGGCAGGTTGCGGGCTGTGGGTGCCAGAGGGCAGATAGCCTGGCCTCATGGTGAGGAGCAGGGGACGGCCACCGGTGAGATCATGGGGGAGAAACACTGGGCGGCTGTCTGCCAGGCTGCAGTCGTGCCCGGCGACAACCACCCCAAATCTCAGCACTGAGAATGACGAGGCTTCATCCCAGGTCACTCGCCGTTGGCTGTGGGGCCATGCCTCTCAGGCGGCTGTCCTTGGGTGCTGACCAGACCGTCTCCGTATCCCCCCGCTTCCCCCGCAAGGGCTGGTCTGCGAAGGGGAAGGAGCAGGGGGTGTCCCTCCATCCGGTCCCCGGGGGTGCGGCCCACGGGAAGGGCAGCCGCCACCTGAGCTGGGTTTTAAAGGAGTAGGAGTGAGCCAGACAGGGGAGGAGCAATGGGATGGAAGGGGGGGTCGCAGAGGGCTCGCCCCGCTGTAGTGTGAGTGTGCATGTGCGTGTGCACGAGGCTGGGAGGGCATGTTTGTGACGGTACGTATGCATGAGTGTATGTGTGTACGTGTGTGCCTGCATGGGTTTGTGTGCATGTGCACACGTGTCAGTAATGTGCATGTGCATGCGTGCATGTCTGTGCGTGTGCATGAGTGTATCTCCTGCACAGGTGTCTGTGTGTGCGCACACATGCGTGTGCAGGGGGTGAGGTGCGGAGAACGGTGCAGACCAGGCTGAAGGGCGGAGTCTGTCCCCAGGGCAGTGGGGTGCCCCGGAGCGCCCTCTGCTGGACACAGGCCGCATCTGCATGGCCGGGAGCCCCAATGCTTGTGGGGGGATAACCAGGTGGACGTCGGGGTGGGGGGCATGACTGCTAAGGCCTCCTCTCCCAGACCGAGGGGACATCCGACGTCCGGATGGGGGTGTGGGAGCTCCCGGACGCAGCCAGACACTCTGGGGGGAGCGGTGGGGGACGCGTCTTAAGAAAAGCTTGTGGTTGTCACGACAGAAGCATACAGGTCAGGGCGACGTCCGGACCCACACGAGGGAAACAAGCGCCCCTGCTCCGTCCAGGTGTCCAGCCCGAGCTGAGCCCCGTGGGCGTGTTCTCCGCGTCGCCACGCTTCTGCGCACGCGCGAGCCCGCATCCTACGTGCGAGCCCGCATGCCGCGCGCACGCGCTCCGGGCGCGGACTGCGTGGACCTCTCCCGCCGTGGACGTCTCCGCCTGTCAGGACACCAGCCCCGCATCCCAGGGGTCCCGTGCTGCATCTGCTCTGTGGCACCTCGTGTTTGTCCTTCTGTTCTGAGCTGGGGCCACGACAAGCGATGCTGCCTCCGGCACCCACCGTCTTTACGGCCCGCGGCTGGGCCAGCGTTTCGGGGGTGCACAGGCTGTGCGGGGGAGCAGGGCCGGGCCTGTGGCCGGCCTGGTCGCGGCCTGGGGTCGCGGCCTAGGTCTCCTGGGCGGGTCGCTTAACCTCGCTCTCCGTGCCATGCCTTGGCTTGCGGGTCTGCGGAACGGGGTTCCGGCACTCCCCCCTTTACGGGATTACAGGGTGAGCGGTCAGCGGGGGGCGTCGGTGCCCCCGTGGGCCGAGCTCTCTGCTCGGGGCCGGCGGCCGGAGAACAGGCAGGTCCCCGGCTGTCAGGGCGCGAGGATTAGATGCAGAATAATGCAGTCCCGGATCAAACCTGCAGCTGTAACTCAGGCCCCCGCCGCTGCCAGCCGCATAAATTGGGGCGGAAAGTGCAGCTCTAGCAGTTTGCGAGCGGCGCGGAGGCCGAGTGAGTTACAGCTGCGGGGGAAGCGCTCTGTTAGCCAGCCAGCGATTGATTGTGCGCCGGCTTAATGAAATTGAATTTTAATTTATGTGCTAGCCTGCAGTGGGGGTGCCCCGGCGGAGGTGGGCTCCGCCGCCCCGGGATGGGGGTCCCTTCTGCAGCGGGGAGGGTGCAGCCCCATCCTCCAGGAGAGGGTGGCGGATGCCCGGGGTGGCACCTGCTCCTCAAAGTTTCGAGTCCTGCCAGCCAGGCAGGGAGCTTCGGGCAACGTACGTCACCTGTCTGAGCCCGGGCCTCCCTCTGGGCATACCTGCCTGGCTCAGGTGTACACCTGTAGCAGGTTCAGGGAAGGGAGGGTCCCTGTCTCGCCCCCTAGCGGGAACTGGAAGCTGCAGCAGGTGTGAAGATGTTGGGGCAGGGGAGGGCTAATGACTCCCCAGAGGCTCTTTGGGGGGTCCCCCCATTGCTCCCCGTGTCCAAAAATGACACACGAAACCCCCTGCTGCTTCTCGCCATGTGAACGGAGCATTTCCAGGGCCTGCGAAGCCGCATCATCCGTGGGGCGTTTCCCTCTCCGCCGCGGGCACACGTCACGCACACGTCACGCACGAGCTCAGGGGGGTGGGGGCGCCACAGAGGCAGCTTCAGGGTGACACTGGCCTGGTTGCAGATCCTGAGGCACCTGTCACCCCCCTGCGAAGGCCCCGCACAGAAGCCCCTCCCCCCGTGCACCTGCCCCAGTCCCCCCCACCCTTCCTGAAAATCGTGGTACCCAACTGTCACCTTTCCACCGCGCGGACTCACACTGCGATACCCTGCAAGGAGCCGCGAGTGGGGCGTGCGGGGCGGTTTCCGGTCTCGCGCAGGCCACGCCCACTCCGTGGCCAGAAACAGCGTGACACCTGCTCCGGAATCTCAGAGCCGCGGGGGGCGTGGCCAGGCTCCAGCCCTGCCCGGGGGGTGGGGGGCTTCGGGAACCACCGGGGCCTGGAGAAGTTTCTCCTCCACAGGCCGCCCTGGGCCAGCGTGAAGGGGCCTGGATGGATCCGTGCGACTCTTAGGGACTGCGGACGTCCGGGTGTGCCAGGCCTCGAGCGCCTGCTCCCAGGGGCACGGGAGAAGTCACGGAGAGCCTGCCCTTCGGCTCTGTGGCATTTCACAGAAGGAACATCAATAGCTCCATGCTCCAGTGAGCTGGTGCACCACGTCTGCGACCTGGAGGTGACAGGCGAGGCCATGCCCCCCACAGCCAGGGAAAGCTTAATCCTGGCGCATTTATGTCACAAGGACTGCAGAACTCTGGGTCGGGGGAATGGGGTCCCAGTCACCCCTTACTGTCCAAAGGCAGGTCAGCGGGCCTGAGGGAGGGGTCTATGGAGGGTGGGGGTACCAGGCTGGCAGTGGCCTGTTTGGGGGAATTTTAAGACCGTGGGGTACACTGGGGCAGATGGCATTCTCAGCCTGGTGGTAACAAGGCCAGCAACCGGGCCAGGGGGTGAGAGCATGAAGGCGGGTGGTGTCTGTGTGCATACTTGTGACCTGTGACTGAGGACGCAGCCCGCACATGTGCCCTCCCACGGAGGTGACACCCACACTCCGCACGAGCAGACATGTGTGTGCACATGCCCAAATGCATGCACATATACCCACACAACACACACGTACCTTCACACCAAAACACATGTTCACGCACGTGTACACAAACATATGCATATGTACACACCAGACACACACAGGTACACGCACACTCATGCATATACCAGACACACACAGCTGCACATGCATACTCACACCTGTGTATACACAGGCACGTGCACACGCACACCGACGCACATACCAGCCATACAGCTACACACGCATACTCACACTCATGCACACGCACATGCACACACAGGCACACACACATACCCACACTCATGCACATGCACATGCACACACAGGCACACGCACACAGCCACACCCACGCACACGCACATGCACATACAGGCACACGCACACACATGCACACTCATGCACACGCACATGCACACACAGGCACAGGCACACACCCACACGCTCGCACACACACAGGCACACGAGCAGCACGGCACAGCGCTTCCTGCCACCAGAGGGCGCTGAGAGTCTTCTCCGCCTCCAGACTCATTTGCTGAGAAGGGCGCATCCTGCACACGGTCAAAAAGAAAAAATAAAAAGAAATAGTAAAAAAAAAAAAAAAATCATCGCCAAGTATAGCAGTTGATGGTAATTGGAGCCGACGACGGCCGTAAATCCCGGAGGCTGATAATAATAAAGCAGGAGCGGGCCGCGGCCACTAACAGGTATTTAGTGCTGTTTCTCCGGGATCAATGGGCTTTCCCAGCATGCCTCCTGCCCGGCTCCCTTCCCGGTCTGGGGCGACCGGGCCCACACCCTTCCCCGCACTCCCCCCGCCCCCGCCGCAGGGCAGAGACCACATTCCCCACGGCAGCGTCCCTGGGTCTCAGCGGGCCACCCCGCTGCCCAGTCGTGGCCCCACACGCACCTGGAAGCTGGCCCCGCAGCCCCTCGCCTGCCCCCCCACCACACCCGGGCGGGGCCCGGGGACTAGTGGAGCTGCTCTCACCTCACCCCCCTGCGCAGTGCACCTTGCCCTGGGTGCAGACAGGGCCGTGAGTGTCCCGTGGTCGTTGACGTGGCCGGAGGCTCCAAGCACAAGGGAAAGGGACTTTCCTGTGGCGAGTTCTGGGCCGGCCTCCCGGCTCCCGCTCCGTTTGAAGCTCTGCATTCTTTACTGCTTAGGGAGCCCGGTGGAGCAGCCCTGGCCCAGCTCAGGTCAGACACAGCCTCAGGCCCCTTGTCACAGAGACAGCTGGAGGCGCCTCTCTGCCGGGGCCCTCCACCCTCGCCGGGCCCTCAGGGCCCTGTTCCGAGCTCCGCATCTGTCTGTCTGTCTTCCGTACCCTGGCGGCTGTCCTGGTGCCCGTCTCGGCCGCACTTGCTGCGCACCCTGGGCCGTGCTGGGCTTGGGGACAGAATACAAGGCTCTGCGAGCTCTGACGGGAATAATTACATCTCCGTTCTCTCCAGCCCTTCGCCGAGGTCAGCATCTCCTTCCAGGATGATCGAGGCC
This sequence comes from Macroglossus sobrinus, assembly GCA_004027375.1. Taxonomy (NCBI): domain Eukaryota; kingdom Metazoa; phylum Chordata; class Mammalia; order Chiroptera; family Pteropodidae; genus Macroglossus; species Macroglossus sobrinus. Next base: position 21,918 of record PVKZ01006246.1, read on the forward strand.
AGGGGCTCCGGGGTGCGGGCACGGTCCCCCAGACGTGCCCCCCCCCCAGACACCGGCGTCTGTGTGTCTCTCCGCCACAGCCGAAGGTGACCGGAGACACTGCCTGCGCCCGGCAGGACATGACAGCCGTCAGGGCCATCACTGCGTCTCCCTGTCGAATCTTGTCATTTAATCCATCACGAGAATCCGTCACGTAAATGACCGGACTGCAGATCTGCCCTCTACATGTTTTGGTGACTGCGTTTTTGACAATGATGGTTTCCTTTGCAATCCTACGTGTTTTCTTTTATGTATGGAAAAGGGATATCTTGAGCGGGGCGTCGCTCAGACGCCCAGGGGGCGAGTCGCACTGCTGGGTGGGGGTGGGGCGCAGGGGCGATCCCGCAGGGCAGGTTCAGCCGGCGAGGGTAAGAGGTGGGTGACTTGAAACGCACGAGGGTCGAGCTGGGAACTGAGGCTGGCGAGGCCAATGCCACGGACGGACAGTGAGGAGGAAGAGGCTTTGGGAGAAAGTGGGTTTGTTCAGTGTTCAGCATTTTCAATCCGGGTGACTCCAGCTGGAGAAGTCCCAGGCCCTGGACTCCCCGACGGGCAGCTGACGATGGCCGAGCTGGCAATGCCCATTAGGGGACCCTTGCAGGAGCTCACGTGTCCTCACAGTGACCCAGGTGGCCTGTCACCCAGGTTTTACCGTCTCACTTTACAGATGGCCTTGGGGGACTAGGGAAATTTACCTTAGGACTTGGATGTCCCCATTCTGTCCTAGAATCTCAGCACTCACAGATGCCCAAGGACCCCTCCCTGTGCAGCCACACACACCCAAGCACAGCTGTCACCAAGGTGCCCCATGTCCATGGCAGGACTAGAACCGCCCAGCTGCGGAGGCACTAGAGGGCTCTCAGTGTTGGTGCCTCGTGTCTGTCTCTTTCTCTCCGTCCCCTTCTGTCTCCCGCTTCTCCCTCAGAGGCTGCCCCCCCACACGTGTGCACGCGCGCACACACACACACTTCACAGCCTCACACCCGCATTCGCGTGCAGAGACGTGAACACTATGAGTGACAGGACAGACGTGCCTGCATGGGCTTCACTTCCGGTTGTCCGCCCACTCCAGAACTTTCCATCCCGGTTCAGATGACACTTGGGGTTTCCAAGAGCCTGTGCCTGAGACGGAGCCCTCGGCCCCTCTCGCCCTGTCACCCGCAAACGGCTGAGTTAGTCCCCAAACAGACCAGGAAGCCAGACTCCGAAATGGCTGGCCTCTCATCATGTGTGGCTTTTGACCCCGTGAATGTTTTATCTGTGAATGGTGGATACAAAGTCCCAGATTAAAGCGGAAGGCGAGGGTGAGCCGCCACCTGTTCTGTGAGCCCCCCACCCCCTCTGAGGCTCCCCATTCCTACACCTGCGGCTTCATTCCACCCAGTGACAGCACCGCAAGGTCCAAGCCGTCCTCGGGGGTCTCTTCCTTTCCTAGTGACCCTGCAGCCTGGTGGCCCGAGGGAGCACCTGGACCTGGGGGCGGCACTGGCCTGCGTGAAGGTGGGGGTGGGAGGCAGGACAGCGGGGGCGCTGGGGTATTTATTCGGTCCCCGCCTCACCCCACACGCAATGTGGGGCCTGAGCGAAGCCGTCTGCGGGTGAGGAAGGGGCGACAGATGAAAACCTCTGTGGAGCATCACATTCACAACGCAGTCGCAGACAAGGAAACGGAGAAACTTTAATGCAAAGGAACAATGGTGCGGCGCCGTCCCCTCCGCCGGGTCCCGTCCGCGCGCCCGGGGTTCGCGCCCCGCGCACAGGTGGCACCCGCGCCCGCGTTACATTCAAGTGCTGCTCCGGCTCGTGCGGGACCGCTGGCCTCGGCCGGCCAGTGTCCCCCCGCCCCCGCGGGGCCCGCCTCCCCGTAAGGACGGCGGGATGGGACGGGGTGCCCGCCGCGCCCTCCCCGGCCCCGTGGGGCTCCAGCTGGCTGGGCGGCTCTGGGGCGCCGTCGCCGTCGCCGGGTCCCCTCCGCCGTCCGGTCCGGCCGCCTCACAGCTGGTCCTCGTCCACCCAGACGGTCTTGCGCTGCTCCTCGGCCACGCGCTCCTTGACCACGCGCAGCAGCTCCTCCACGCTGCCCCAGGCCTCGGCCTCCACCGTGGCGTACAGGCACGGCAGCGCCTCCAGCTCCTTCTCCCTGAGCCGGCACAGCCGCAGGAACTCGTCCTCCGCCTCCGGCCGCGGCAGCATCTTCCTGCGGGCGCAGCGGGGCGGTGGGCGGCGGCCGGGACCCCACAGGGACACAGCTACCCCCCCGGGGGGTGGGGGGAGCCCCGGGCAGAGCGTGAGGCCCTGGCCGGCCCCTGCTGGCGGCTGCCCTGCCCCCCACCATGCACCGCACTGATCCCGGCACCTTCCCTGCGGTTTATCCGCGGTGCCCGGTGCCCCCCAGCCCCGCGGCCTGCTGGTCACGGAAACCCGACAGGCTTTGCACACGCACCGTTCTAATTCCTAACGGTGGCAAAATACACGTGACAGACTTTACCGTCTGAACCAGTTTCAAGGGTCCAGGTCACGGCATTACAATTATTCGCACTGCTGCGCCGCTGTCACCACGGGCCATCTCCGCAGCTTGTCATCATGCAACACGAGACTCCGCCTGGGGCAGGGAGGGGGCCCCAGGGGTCTCGGAGCCCTACCTGAACCTCTTGATGTTCTTCTCGGACACCCGGATGAAGAGCACGATGGGGTAGATCTTGGACTTGATCAGGTCGCGGGCGCAGCTGATCCCCGCCTCCAGCAGACAGTGCTTATCCTGCCAGCGGCAGGGCCGGGGGTCAGCAGCGGGGCCGGGGGTCAGCCGCAGGCCCGTCCCCCCCCTCTCCAGCCTGGGCGTCTCCACGGGACAGAGGGCTCATCAGGCAGGTGACACCCCGTCCGGCCCCCCGCCCCCTCACCTTGGCCGCCACGGCCTCGATGTTGGCGGGAACCACACACTCGAAAGTGTTGGCGTTCTTCTCTCGCGAGTAGATGATGGTCTCCGTCTTCTGCTTGCGAAGGAACTCGTCCCTGGTGACCACGTCTGTGGACACAGAGGCCGGGGCTGAGGCGGCACGAGGCGACCCCGGGCCGGACTCCATGCTCGGCGGGGGGGGAACCACCACCCTCCCCCTCCCACGGCCCGGAGGGGGGGCGGTCCCCGCCGACCCCGCCCGCCCACCTGGCTTGCACATGGTGAACTCCATGGCGCCCCCCGAGTTCAGCAGCCTCTGCACCAGCGCCTTGGCCAGCATGGTGGGCGCGAAGAGCACGGGCCGCCGCCGCTCGCAGCGGAAGGCACGCACCAGGCTGTAGGGGGCCAGGCTGAGGTTCCTGCTGAGCTCGCTGTCGGGGTCCAGCTCTGGGAGGGCACAGGGGGAGGGCGGGCGGTGAGACCCCTGCGCTCGGAGCTCCCGGCAGGGCCCGGGGCGGTGGGAACACACGGCAAACGCAAGCCCGGTCGGTCGCTCAGCGGTGCTGAGCCCCGAGGAGCGGGGACAGAGAGGGGACCTGCAGCGGGGACGGCCTGGGCGGAGCGGGGAGGGCCAGGGCTGGCCGGCGGGGGCCCGGGGGGGGGTATCCAGGGCTGCTGGGCAGGAGCCTCCCCCACCCCCGCCACTGGAGGTGCCGCCTCCCCAGAAACCAGAGCTTGTCCTCTGCCCTGGACGTCCCACCCCCCGAAGCCCGGGCCCCCTCCGGCCATCGGCAGGAGCACGCTCTGAGCAGTGGTACATGGACAGCGCACGGCCCACCTGCCAGTCAGCACGGCGCCGTGCCCGGGCTAGCCGGGGTAAGCCCGGCGGGACGCCACGCCAGGGGGCTGTGTGGTCCCCCAGCCGAGGCCGGGCGGATCCTCCCTGGGCAGCACCCGTTTGGGGGAGACATCCCCAGCCCCCCTCGTGGGGACCCCTGCGGCCACGGGGCCTGCGGGGAGGGCGGGCCCCAGGCGGTCAGCGCCGTACCGTCCTGCCGGTCGCTCAGGAGCTTGGCGGCGTCCGGCGAGGGCCGGGCCAGGCCCCCCTGGGGGCTCCCCGGCACGACCCGCACACGCTCGTTGCTGTTCATCCTCTTGTACTTGTTCTCCGACCTGCTGACGAACTGGGGGGCGGGGGGCGGGGGTGGCCGTCAGCCCGCGTCCCTGTCTGACCCTGTCTGGCCCGATGAGCCCCTCGCCCTGGCCTCAGGCAGACCCCTATCACCGCCCAGCTCTGCCCCGGGGCCCAGGCCGTCCCTCCGCCGTGGACACAGGCGGTCCCCAGCAGGTGGCGTGGGTCCCTGGCTGTGTGGGTGTCACGAGGAGGCTAAGTGGACAACGCTCACTCCTTCTCTCTCTCCCCCAGGCATGGAGCCTGCGGGGCCTGGCTCTGAGCAGGCCCCCCGGGGACTGCCCCACAGGCCCACTGGGCATGTCGGACCTGGAAGGCCAGCCACTGACTGGCCACTCAGCCCGGGCTGCCCGTGGACCTCGGGTAAGTCGCCCGGGGGGTCAGCTCGAGGTTGGGACTCTCGCAGGACGTGTGGGCAGGACCCCAGGCTCCATCAGGGTCCCCTCCCATGTCTGCCAAGCATCTTTCCGCCACTTGTTTGCAGCTACCTGAGTGTTAGGGTCACACACCATTAACCACATCTCTGGGTTTCCCGTGTTCCGACCTCAGGACAGAGCCGCGGGGTGACGTGCTAGCTCCACCGGGCCCTAATCGGCACAAAACCTACACAGGACCATGCTCCCAGGTCATAGCTTCCCAGGACTCCCTCGGCTTTGGTCAGCTCGTGACGGAGACAAGGGCCACGCAGGCTGCTTTCACAGCAGTTATGTGAAACAATTTCTGAAGGTGTCACCCACTGTGCTACTCAGTGGTCCTTGGATATGATTCACGAAAAAAAATTCCCTTTTAGAATTAAATACAAGGAAAAATGGTTTTGGTCTCAAAGAGCTAAAATGTTTTGATTAGCTAAGATTATAAGACTCTGCTGGCTTTCCCTTTTTTCCTTGGCTGCCAGGATGCTCAGAGATAAGTGTATTGCTCAATCTGAGAGACTAAACTGACCCAGACAACTAAAATGTTTGTTTTCCTTTCCTGATACACTGTTTGGTTTTTCTACTGATTTTAACAGCTAAGTTAAGTTTCTTTTAGCCATAAGTTTCCTCAAATTTCTCCTGAAAGGGGTTTGCTTCCGACAGAGGCTGTCCACTTCGCGGTCACGGCGAGGATGAGAGGGGGCGGGGGAGGGCAGGGCCGCGGCACAGCACGGCATGGCTGCGTCAGGGGGCGCTCTGCGGGGCTTTACCTGGAGGAGCTGGCCGAAGAGGAAGCTGGCTCGCGAGAGGCGGGGGCTGACCCGCGGGTCGCTGGTGGAAAGCGCCTCCTCGGGCTGCAGCGTGTTCTGAAACCAGCGTGTCCATCAGCCGGACCCCTGGGCTCGGCAGGACACGCGGGCACCGCCGAGAACCGGACACGTGTCCCCGAGCCCCTCCGTGCTTAGGGGGCTGAGGTGGCCGTCGGGGCAGCAAGGCCCTCCAGCCGGGAGCAGCTGGGGACAGCAAGAGGCGCCCGAGACCCGCTCCTGCTCCCGCAGAGCTGGGCAGCAGAGCGGGGGGCCCGTGTGCCCCCTGGACCGCGAGGCCTGGCTCGGCCACCGGCGTGGCCCTCACCGTCAGGGACCAGGGAGGGTGCACAGGGCGGGCTCGCCCTGGAGCATGTCCCGTGCCTGAGAACCCAGCCCCGTCACCCTTCATGCCCACGCACTGAGGGCTCCCGTCTGTGACCCTACCAGTTTCAGGAGGCCCGTGCGGCCGGGGCGGGGACTTACCCGGAGCGCCCGCAGGGTGTGGTGGGCGCTGTCGGCCTCCTCCCGCGTGCCCCTGTGCATCAGACGCTGTAGCTTGACCAGAAGGAGCTGCTGGGCTCTGGGCGGGGGGGGGCGACAGGGGGTGATGCAGCCTCAGGACCAGAGCCAACCCTGGGCGGGGTGCCCCGTGCGGGCGGGCGGGAGCTCTGCGTCCTGGGCTCCCCGGGGCACCCACGGCGCGCCTCGAGTCTGGGCTTGGACCCCGCCTCTGCCGCTGACTGGAGGGCGGGCTGGGAGCCGCGGCTGGGACACGTGGCTGTGAGAGTCGTGGTTTTGTGGGTACCCTGTGCCCCCCTGCCCCGAGCTGGTCCAAGCAGCACTGCTCGTCTACGGGGCTTGGACGCCGACGCTCGGCCCTGGCGGCCACCGGCCCCTGCCGGGCACGGAACCACGTGGGGGAGGAAACGGTGAGCGGATGGGGCCTCACGGCTGCCCGGGCAGAAGCCCCCCGCCCCCCTGGCCCCCCGGTCCGGCCCCGGCCTCACCGCCTGTAGCTGGGGATGGTGCCTAGGTCCAGGTCGTGGTCCGTGAAGGGGTCGACACGTGCGCACAGCCACTCGTGCCTGTCCTGGTACATGGTGTCGCGGACGTGCACCACGTCGTCACACTTCAGGGACAGGGTGCAGGCGTCCAGCTGGCTGGAGATGTTCAGGTTCAGCCGGATGTAGAAGGAGTCCCCAGAGGTGATGAGGCCCTCGTCCATGTCCTTCAGCAGCTTCCGGTACCCTGGGGGGAGGGACGGGCGGTGGAGGGACGGGTGGTGGCGGTGGGTGCGGTGGCCGCCGCCCCCAGGTGACGGGCCGTGGGATTCCACGGGGAGCTGGCGGCCAGCGGGATGTGTGTGCTCCCCGCTGAGCGAGTGGACGTCCCCTGTGGGTCCCCCTCCGACTTGGCCACCAAGGAGCTCAGAGTCTGTGCCGGCCGCCCTGCCCCCCGCCCGCCCACTGCGTGGTGCTCGTGTCTGACCGTCACCCTTAACCGATGCACCGCTTCCGCTCGGTCAGCGCATCGCCCTAAGCATCCAGCTGGGTGGCTGTCCACAGGTGTGCGTGAGCCACACACACGCACACGCACACGCACACGCACACGGTAACGCCCGCCCCGGGGTCCGCCCGCGTGCAGAGCTGCATGACACAGAGAAAGCCGGGGTCCTCCGCGCCAGGCCCGGAAATCACTCAGCACGCGTCCACCCCCCACTGGGAGACCTGGGCCGCGGGGTCCCTGGCCCTGCCCGCGGGGAGTGGGGGACTCCTGGCCAGGCCCCCACCCCACGGGTCGGGGTAAGGCTAGTCACCCGCCGAGCTCTCTGCCACCTGGGGTGGTCGCTATGGACGGGGGACCCTGCCGGAGGGAGCCGTCCCTCCACCAGTGTCCAGACCGCGGCTGGGCTGCCACACGATCCGGGACCCGCTCATGCCTCCGGGTGGCTCTGCCCGCCCGCGGCAGGGCACCGCCCGGGGACCGGCTGCTGGCGGAGAAGACGCCTGGGCCGGGGGGTGGGGGGCGCTGCCCTGCGAGAGGCAGAGGGTCTCGCCTGGGGACAGCCCCGTTAGCATCTCCGCGCCGAGCCTGGGCGCTGCCGGGGAGGGGTGTGGGGGGCCGGCAGGCGGTGGTGGGGAGCAGCCAGAGAGCAGTGGCTGTTCACTCTCCGCTGAAACATTCATGAGCCCCGCCGGTTAAAAATAGGCTCCAGCTGCAGAGGTAACCACGCAGGACCCCGCTCGGGGGCGAGGAGCACGCGGCCTGCGGGGGCCGGGGGACACAGTCCGGGCTCGCTGCCCGGCGTCCCGGCCCAGGGGCAAGGCTCAGGGGCCTGACCGGAAGTGGGGGCGGCCTGGCTGACCGGGAACCAGGGACCGCAGTGCAGAAGGCCTGGCCTTCTGCGTGGCTCAGTGGCCGGGCTTGTGCCAGAGTGGCCGCCCAGAGGCGCTGTGGGCGTCGGGGCTGGGGGCCTGGCAGAGGGAGCGAGCGCCGGCCTGGCGGGCAGAGGGGTGAGCGGGCCAGCGGTCTGTCCGCCTGTGGCCGGGCCTACTGTCTGCACCGTGAGCTGGGCGGGCAGCCGCGGCGTGTGGGTGGGGGTGAGCCCTCCTCCCCTGTTCACCCTCCCGCTGCTGCCCCGTGGGGCCTGCCGATGGGGCCGGGCCGGCGTCTCCCTCCGCTGGACAGAGGGGGAAGCAGGAGACGCCTGCCTAGCCCCCAGTCGGGTGTCCGGCCGGCCGCGGCCCAGCGCAGGGGACTCTGGCGGCCTCACCTTCCTGGTTGACCTTGTAGTGCAGAGTGACGGGGCCGCTGCACCTCTGGATGGTCCAGTGCGCCTCCTCCTTCGTGCACGTGTCCAGGGGGACGCTCTGCTTCTCGCCCTTGATGCAGCCCTCTAGCTGGGGACCACAGACAGACGCACGGCTGCCCCCGGCGCCACGGGGAGCAGAGCTGCAGGGGCGAGGCCCCCCCCCGACCAAGGACGCGGAAGCGTCTCTCCCCAGCACCAGCCAGCCCAGCGGTGCCGAGAGAAGGAAGCACCCCGCTTCGACGGGCTCAGCTGCGGGCTGTCACCCGCCCACCCCGCAGAGCACACGCACGCTGCCGTGTGTGTGTGTGTGTGCATGCGTGTGTGCGTGTGCATGCGCGTGTGCACAGGCGAGGGGGCGCAGAGGGGAGCCCGGAGAGGGACTCCGGCAAGGGGCTGACAGCCCCGGCACCTTCCAGCTCCCTCCTGCTGGCCAGGAACCCGCGGCTCCGCGGGAGGCGAGGGGGGCGTGCGGGCGGGGTGTCCCTGCGGGCTGGGCTGTGCGGAGGACACAGGGAGAGCCGGTGCCCTCGCCCCCCCTGACCCCTGGCCCCCGACTCTCACCAGCAGCAGCTGGTGGCCCTCGCGGAGGCCGGCCTTGTCGGCCAGGGAGCCCGGCTGCACCGTGCGGATGAAGCTTCCGCGTGCGTTGCCCCCGAGCAGGGTCAGCTGCGAGATGAGGCCGTCGCCGGCCAGCGTGGCGCGCTGCACGGACGGCCCGGCGCCCCGCACGTGCCCCACGGACGTGACCGACGGCCGGAAGGGTCTGGGTCGGGGGAGAACACAGGAGTCGGGCGGCGGGCGTCAGGGTGGCCCGGCCCGGGCCGAGGCGGCCTCGGGGGCGGCCTCCTGGGTGGTCCCAGGCCCGGGGAGAAGCGCCAGCAGCCACCGTGAAGGGCCACCTGGCCCCGGCTCCACAGCGAAAACAGACACGCGGCCACGTAGAGACCAACGGGAGGCGCTGTGGCTGGGAGACTCCGGTCACGCACGGGCCCCCTGCGGGCGCCAGGCGCATCGGCCACCCTGTGTCCCAGGTGGGGCCGGGCCACGGAAGTGACTGCTCATTCCCGGGGTCCCCGGACAGGAATCCCAGGGGGATTCAGGGGGCCCATGGACCCTTTGTGGGGGACCTGGGGCGCCTGCCTCCCCCATGGCCATGGTACCTTTCCAGAGAGAACTTCCTGAACATGAGGTTGACCTGCTCCAGGTCGTAGGCGTCCAGGCCCTCGGACTGGTGGGAGGAAGAGGAGGAGTGGATGGAGGGGGGCCCGAAGGAGTTCCGCTCGTGGCTGTCATCTGCAAGAGAAGAGGGGCCCCTCGGGGCCGGGGCCACGTCGGGCAGGCGGTCAGGGGCCTGGGTGCCGGGAAACCCCCCACTGGGCGGGGAAGCTTGGAGAAGGGGCCAGCACCCCTGGTCCGAGGCCCCCGGGGGGGGGGGTGGACCCAGCCCATGTACCCGCTTCAGCAGAGAGGGCCGCCCCCCGCCTCTGGGAATCCCCCTTCGCAGGGAGGTTGCCAGCTCCCTGGTTACTGAAGACCCCTTTTGTTATCTGGGAAAAGACTCCCGCTAGCAGCTGTTAGTTCTATTTCTGAACTGGGGTCCACGCCTCTATTTTGGGGCTACTGGAGGTCTCCCCACCCCCTCCCAGCTTCCTGGCCTGTGAACCCACACAGAAGCCCCCACCCCAGCTAGGCGGCGCCGAGCGCCTGGGGGAGAGGCGTCCCGCTCAGCTCAGGCTGCAGGCTCTCTGCACGCCTGGCTCTGGGCGAGTGACAAGCTCTCCTGCAAAGGGACTTGGTCCCCCCGCTCTGCAGAACGCGCTGGACGGCTGCCCAGAGTTCTCGGCAGCCGCCTCTCCCCGCCGGGGGCTCCTCGGAGCGCCTCCTCACGCTGCCTCCATTAGGTGCTAACCTCTCTTTAACACTTGATAGCTTCTGATGGCCCCCAATTAAAGACAGCCACTAATCTTTCACTTTATCTGCTGGCAGCCTGAGCTGGCAGCAGCAGAGGCAGGGCGGGGCGGGGGGGGCCAGGCTCCGCGCTGCCAGCCCTGCGGGGGACAGGGGACACTGCCAGGGGACACTGCCGCCATCCCACGGCGCCCGGCCATCTCCCGAGGCTCCGGTTCTGTGAGTCGGCACCGGTGCTGCCCGCAGGCCCCCAGCTATTCCCGGCCTCTGCCATGGCAAGGACGGGGACGTGAGTCTGTGTCCCGTGCTCTGGTTACAGGGCCCGGCGAGGCGTGGAGACGCGGGGTGTGCGGGGGCGGCCTGGTGCCCCTGGCTCTAAGGGGCGTGGCTGGAGCCACACTCTCCCCAGAGACCGAGCTGCTGTTCCCGGCTCTCTGTGTGGCACACTCTGGGCCCAGGGAACGTGACGCCAGCTCTGCCGGGGGGCGGTTCAGGGCGACCGTGGACCCCCCGTCTTCCCAGTGCTCGCCAGCCCCTCACCTCCGAGTCCAGATGAGAAGCAGCCCCAATGGGCCGCATCTCAGTTCCAGCGCCCCCGCCCCGTCCCTGCGTGTCCTGCCCAGGTCGGTAACAGCTCAGCGCCGGGGTTCTTACAAGGCCACCCTGCCCCAGGTCACCCTGCCCCGGGCCACCTGTGCCCTCCTGTTCCTTCACCTGTGAGTGCTTCTCCTGCCAGCTCAGGCCGGAACGGCATGTCTGCGAAGTCACCGAGTCACTTGACGGGACCAGGCACGCGGGGCGCGCCCTCCATGGAGGCCGGCCACCGGCACGGGCCTGGTCCCTCAGAGCCCCAGATGCAACCGTGACGCGTGTGTGCAGCCGGGTGGCTGTAGCCTGCAGGGCGCAGGCCCCCCACAGCTCACAGGGACGGTGGCCCAGCATCCGGGCGCAGACGGGCCCCGGGCACCGCTGCCGGGAACTCACTGCACGCGTGCTTCCCGAGGACCCACTATGCGCGGCGCTCCGTCAGCACGCACCGCACGGCTGGACCCACTGGGCACCTACCGTCCAGGTCCAAGGCGTCGAACCCGCCACTGTCATTGTCCTCTTCAATGATGCTGTGGGACACAAGGGGGCGGCGAGGCCGAGCGTGAGGGCAAGATGGGGGGGCGGCGAGGCCGAGCATGAGGGCAAGATGGGGGGGACGGCGACAGTGACAGCTCTGTGGCCCTGAGCCCCAGTCTGGGAGGGGGCGTTCCCAGAGCACCCTGGCTTCCCAGAGGCCTCGGCTCCGGGGGCGGATGGATGGCGGGTGGTGGGGGGAGGACTGGGAAGGGGCTGGACGTCCTGCCAGAGGGGAAGAGAGACAGGAAGAGCAGGCGAGGAGTCCCCGGCACCCCACTCCCCCTCGTCTCACACACAGGACTGACACCCACTGGGACTCGGTGGGCTGCCGTGTGTGACAGGCCGGAAGAGCTGTCCCCAGAGCTCTAGGGGGCTCCCGTGTGGCTCTCACGCCAGAGCAAGGGGTGCAGGTCCACTCCGGCTCCCCCAGCCCCGCCCTCAGCCCTGCCCAGGCCCCCCCCCAACCCCGGCTGTGGGTCCTTCTGAAACCAGCTGCCTTGGACCTTGGGTGTGACGTGCACAACACCTGGCCGCTTGGTGCCATGTGGACACCCAGGCCACCTCTACCGTCGTTCTGCTAGTGGGGGACACCGACGGTTTCCCAGAGGCGAGGAAAGGGGACACGGGGCGGGGCTGGGGGGCCACTCATGGGGTCTCTCACTCTTTGGCAGACAAGCCCTGGGGCCTTGGAGCAGGGGAAACTGATTTCTGGGTAGCAGGGGACAAAGTGATGGAGGCCCGTCACTTGCTAGCCAGCGGGCTGCCCCTGGAGAGGCCGGGTCCCTTCCCCGAGCCCCCGCCGCCCCTCCCCCACCCGCCACCCACCTCCGGGGAGGCGCGTCTTCCTTGCAGCGTCTCACGATGGAGTCGTTTCCGGGGGGCTCGGCCGTGATGGACATGATGCTGGCCCGGCTCCGATGGGGCTGCTGCGGACGGACACGCGCACAGGGGGGGTCACGGGGCGCCACGCCCCGCCGCACGGCCCCGCCCCACCGCACAGGCCGCACGCCGGACCCCGAATCCAACTCAGAGGCGGCCCCACTCCCACGCAGGGCTGGGAGCCCGCAGGCCCGTTCTCAGCGGTGACCTTGGCCCGGGGAGGCTCGCGCTCGGCTGGAGGTGGCCGAGCTGCGTGGCCATCTGCGTGGCCATCTGCGCGCACATCTGCTCGCCGCGGGAGGCGGGGAGCACACGGGCGGGAAGAGCCGAGGCCGGCAGCCAAGGCGCTGCCCTGTACCCCAGACACACTGGGCTCCGTGTCCCCGGGCCCGGCCGGCCTGGGGCCCCTGCTCTGGACCTCAGGAAGACCTGTGGGCCTGGCGTGTGTGTGGGAGAGCTGGGAGCCCCCAGACAGCTCAAGGCTGACGTTTAAAACCAGGCCTGCTGCCTGCTGGCAAGGGCTGCCCTAGATACGAGCCTGGATTTCACCCCCGAGCCCCATCAGACAGGCGGCACTGTCATCAAGGCTCTGCCACCCCACCCCCCCCACCCCCCGGGGCCCGAGATTGGAGGCTGAGCTGCCAAGCTTCCCGGGTTTCCCCGCGGGGTTAGAATCGCTAATCCCAAGCCTTCTGCTTCCTGGCTGCAGGAGGGACCCCGGATTTGGTGGCTGAAACCCTGGCTGGTCCTTGCCCAGCGGGCCGGAGCCGAGGCATGGGGGCGTTGGGCGGGGGGGCGGGGACACGAAGCCTGTGCTCGGTGGCATCTGTGCTCCAGCTGCTCGTGGCTCTGCCAGTCCCCGGCCCCGCCCCCCAGGCTGCCGGAGTCGCCGAGGCTGAGCCGTTGCTGCAGAATTTTCCGCCGCCTGTGCAATTCGCTACAGCCCCTCGGAGGCCCATCTCCTCCGCCCACCGAGTGTCGCGTTGGGGAAGGGGGAGGCAAGAAGGTGTAACTACATCAGGAGGCTGTGGGCGCGTCTTAAGCAAACATGAGGAGGGCCTGGGCTGCAGCCCTGGGACGGGGTGACGCTGCCTCAGGCCCGGCTGGGGAGGGAAGCCGGGGACCAGGCCCCGGGCTGGGGGCGGTGGGGCGGTGGGGACCACACCTACCATCTTGGAGAACGAGCTGGTGATGGGCAGGGACCGGGAGCAGCCGGGGCAGGCGTCCATGGCTTCTTCTTCCTGTCCCCTCCCTGCCCTCACCCGGGCAGGGCAGGAGAGGTGGGGGGGATGGGGAGGGGACACGGAGTTGAGAGCCACGCAGCACGGAACATGGGCGCTGTGCCTCCTGGGTGGCCTGGCCTCCTCTCTCCTGGGGTGTGGGGGGTTGGGGGGCTGCCCTTTCTTCTCACTTCTCCTCTGCCAGGCCCAGGGGGGCCTCAGTCAGGCTCGCTAGCTGGCACTCTGGGAGAACACGACTCTCGTGGAGCATCCCTGCCCGTCACCCTTCCTCAGAGTGGAGCCCCCCCAGCTGTCTCTCAGCTGTCCAGGGCACTTCCCCCCGCCCCCCATGGCCTGAGGACACGAGCTCGGAAGGGTCTACTTGGCACACAGTAGGTGCTTGATTCACCCCAGCAAACCCACGCTGGCCGATCCCTGCCCGAGGGCCACGGTGGGGACCAGCGAGAGGATTCCGAGGACAGTGTGTCTTGGAGAATGCGGGGATCACGGGGGGACCCACAGGGAGATGCGGTGGGCGGAGGGAACCGAGCATGGGATGTGGCTGCGGTGGCAGCGCCTGCCCTCTCTGTGACAGTGAACCTTAACTGCCATCTGGACACCCGGCCACCTGGGGCCATGAGGCCCATTCCAGGGATCCCCCCAGGGGGAGGGGCAGATAGAGCACCGCGACACCGGCAGGAGAGGGACCCTGAGTCTCACTCACCCAGACCCTCCGACTTCTGCTTCAGGCTGATGGGGGACTTGGCTCGCTGCAGCTGGGGGGGGGGGGGGGGAGGACAGGCCTGAGACAGGTGTCACGGGATGAGGGAAGTAAGCAGCGAGAGGCGGGTCCACGTGGCCGCGCAGGTGTGGGGGCGCCGGGCAGCTGCTGGTGCCCACGTGGCCTGGCAGCAGGGGCCCCGCCCCACCCCGCCCGGCCCCGCCCGGCCCCGCCCCGCGGGAGCACCTGGATGCCCTTCAGGTTCATCCTGCGCTTGGGGGGCGGGCAGGACAGGAAGTATCGGCTGTCTTCCGGCGACTCCTCCGAGGCCGAAGAGTCGTCCGCTTCCTGACCGTTGATGCGGGGGCTGGCGTCCCCGAAGCTCTGCGAGATGATGGTCACTGGCAGGTTCCTGGGCAGGCTCTGCAGACGGAGAAGCCAGGGCCGGTGACGGAGCGGGAGGAGCAGCCACCGGGCAGCTAAGCCACCCCGCTCACGATGCCACCGGTCTATTGGATGCTTTGTCTGGGGTCGCCCAGCTAGCCAGTGGCCGAGCCAGGGTTTCCTCCCGAATTTCTAACCTCAAAATCAAGCTTCTACTCGTCACTACAGGGATGGCTTCGGCCTCGCCCCTCCCTGCCCGCCCACCTGGCCCTCCACTCCATGCCCCGCCCACCTGCCGCGCCCCGCCCACCTGCCGCGCCCCGCCCACCTGGTCCAGGCTGCCGCTGTCCCGCGACAGGCGCCGCAGCTTGCTCTCCAGGTTGACGATGCAGGCCTCGCGCCGCACCATCTCGATGCGCATCTCGTCGTTCTTCTCCTCCAGCTCGCGGATCTGCTTCCGGTACTTGTCCTTCTCGATCAGGCACTGCGAGTACTGCGTCTGCGCCTCGTCCCGCGAGTGGAAGGCCTGCGGGGAGGAGCGCGGGGCCACTGAGCCCTCGGTCCCCAGCCGCGGAGCAGACAGGGCGCCCCGCCCCCCGCCCAGACGCCCGCCCCGGGCCCGCGGCAGCTCCGTCTCTCCTGCTCTCCCCTCGACCCCAGCCCCGGGGCGATTCTGTCACAGCTCCCTCGTGCACAGCATCGCCGCTGCCGCCCGCCCAGCCCTGCCGCCGGTGCGTCCCGTGCGGGCGTCCGCCGCGGGGACCTGGGGCGCCGCTGGCCCGGGGTCTCCCCCGCCTGCCACGCACCTGGTCTCGCTCGCGCTCCACCTCCTCCAGCTGCAGCATCACCGTGTTCATGCGGTGCTTGTACATCTCGCAGTCCTTGCCCAGCGTCGAGCACTTCAGCTGCAGGTCCTCCTTCTCCTCCAGGTACTGGGGCGACAGGGCGACGCCGGTTCACGTGTCAGGCGCCTGGCAGAGCTGGCAGGCCCCTCCCCACGTGGCCCCGCCCCCACGCGGCCCGTCCTCCTGAGGGGTCAGCTCTCTGCCCAGCAGGGACCAGGTAGGAAGCCGTTCCATCAGCTGAGGTCTCCTACGTGCCGGGGACACAGCAGGGGACAGAGCAGATGCTGTGGGCCACCCTGGGGCCTTTGGTCAGGTGCCACGCTGACACAGCGATTCACAGGTAACTGCCTGGCGCCGAGTGCGGGAGCCCAGAGCGGGCACTGGGTGGCTCACCCCAGGGCTCAGGAGGAGCAGGCTGGGGAGGTCCCGCTGGCGCACCCCCCCCACGCAGCGACCGGGGTCCCCCCTGAGGGCACCCACTGGGTGGGCGCCCCCCCGCCGCCCGGGGCTCGCACCTTGTCGCGCAGCTCCTCCGCCTGGCGGACCTCCTCCTGCAGGTTGTAGATCTTGGTGACCAGCTCCTGGCGGTCCTCCAGGGCCTCCCTGCGGTCGTGCTCCAGGATGTCCAGGATGGCCTTGTCCGAGTCCGGCAGGCTGCGCTTCCCGGCCTGGGTGGGCGGGAAGG
>PVKZ01006247.1:0-37901 GCA_004027375.1 Macroglossus sobrinus
GAGTTCAGGGGTGCTGAGATGGGCTTCGGGGGTGCCAGGACGGGGTTTGGGAGGGCCTGTTGGGGTTCGGGAGTGCTGAATGGGGTTCAGGGGTGCCGGAATGGGCTTCAGGGGTGCCAGGCAGGGTTCAGGAGTGCCGAGATGGGGGCTGGCCATTGTAAAGGGTGGGCGCAGAGGTCTCTGAGACAGTAAACTTGCCACAGAGACGTGAGGGTAGGAGGGGAGGCCACCATGAGGACATCTGGCTGGGGGGCGGGCGCTCCGGGCGGGGGAGGAGCCAATGCCGAGGCCCCTTCTGGGCCAGCCCTGCACGTGTTCAGAGCCCCCAGGGGCCTGGCGTGGGTGGCCCTGGCCAGCGAGGACAGAGCAGCGGACCGGGCGAGAATCGCTGTGTGTCCACAGCTCGCGGTGTCTCGTTGGTGGCGGGGAGACGTCTGTGCTCCCCCCGAGTGAGAGTGAAGCCGCCGGAAGCTTCTGGGCAGAGCGGAGACACGGTGAGACTGTGTGTCAGGAAGCCTCCCTCGCCCGCAGGGGACAAGCAGAGAAACCAGGGTGGGGACGGCTGCTTTAACGGGGAGCGCAGCGAGGGTGGGGGGTCCCGGGTGCCGGCGGTGGCGTTTGTAAGGCGTTCCTGGACGGCTTGGGCAGACGAAGTCCCCTTGATTTGCTCGCAGACTGAGGAGGGGAAGAGGAGTCGAAGGTGATGCACAGGTTAATTTTTTTTTTTTTTTTTGCTAAGCGACTTAAATGATGGAATTTTGCTCAGCTGAGATGGGGGCGAGCAGATTCGGGCCGGACACGTTTGGTCCGCAGGAGCACGTGGACATCTGGGCAGCTCAGGGGGGCCACGGGGCCAGTGTGCCTGCAGCTGGGGCTGCAGGGTTGGGAGCCACGGGTGTGCAGGTGGCCTTAGAGCTGCATGCTGGGACACACCGAACGTCAGAGCCCAGTGGACGTCACCTGCAGGAGTCTGGGGGGAGGGGACATCGGTGGGGAGACTTCTGAGGAGGGCCCAGGGCGAGGAGGTCAGGTGGCCCGCGGCCTGGAAGCCAAGTGAGAAGGCATGCCTATGGGGGCGGCCAGGTGTGCCCAGGTGTGCCCGCCGGGGCTCAGGCCGGGAGCTGTGCACAGGGCGGACGGCCGCGTCCGGTGGCTGCAGCGAGGAGTGCCAGGGGCTCGGGGCTCGGGGTTCCGGATGCTCACTGCCCCCCAGGGTGCCCTGCCCGAGAAGCAAGTTTGAGGCGTGTGGAGTCACCCGCCGCCCTCGGAGGCTCACGGGGCCTCCACCTGCCACCACGGACCCCCAACGCCCCCGAGACCTTCGAAGACACAGCCCGCTGAGGGGGGTCGCGGGCAGGCAGGACACTTCACGCCGAAGGACGGCCCTGCTCACAGAACGGTTTCCCTGGGGGCCGTCACGGACGTCACGGCGAGGGTCCCCGCCCAGGGAGGGTCCCCGCCTGGGAGAGCGCCTCAGCAGAAGCGGTGTCAGCGTCCCCACAGGTGGGCACAGGGCCGAGTCCGGGAAAGACGCCTTGCTGCCGGCGACAAAGCCCCCGACTGTGACGGCGGGGACAGCGCCCAGGCGGGGACGGCGCCCAGGCGGGGACGGGAGCTCCACGAGCCGCTTCTCCATGTGTGACGCCCTCGCTTCGTGCTCGCCTCCCGCAGAGAAGGCTTTGCCGAGTCTCAGATTCTCACATCCCCACGGAAGACGTTACTTTTGTCAGCTGGGGAGTCGTGCGCTGGGCCTTGAAGTCGAACCCACCGTTGTCGGTGGCCGTGACCCGCCCCTGCCAGGAAAAGCTGCAGAAAGACAGCCCCGGAGACCGGTATGGGATTCACGCACGAGCCTGCTTGTCTTAGAAGACAGCCCGCGGCGATCATGGTCGACTGAAAAAAAGTGTGTTGGACACACTTTATCCTTCTCTTGGATACAAAGCTCGCTGTGGTCTTGGTGGAGCCAACAGGAAGTGAGAGCGTGAGGCCTGCTCCCTCCCGCAGCGAAGTCGTCTGCGGTTCACTCAGCTCCGCAGTTCAGCAGCTCCCGTTATGCTGAGTGGGGCCCCTTATCCTGGTGACTAAGACTCAAATAGCGACTTGGATTGTCGCTGGGGCTCATTGCGGGATTTCAGGCAGCACGGGGGCTGGGTGGTTTCTGTGTCCCAGGGGAGAGGGTCCTGCAGACTCGGGGTGTAGCTGGGGAGTGGTTTAGGTGCTGGGTTGATTGGTGTGAGGCCTACCACGAGCACAGGCTCCTGTGACTGTTTGTGCATCCTCGTCCCCTCAGCGAGCTGTGGCAGCTCGCTGCCCCGTCCCGAGTCCTCTGCTGGCCTGTGGTCCCCGCCCGCTGAGCCGGGAGCAGGGACGGTAAAGCAGGGGGATGGAGGGTGGTCGTTGTCCGTAGGGGGATGCCGGGCTGGCCTCAGGGCTGAGTTGTGCCCCCTCGGTGGGCTCTCTGCTGTCTGGGGTGGCCGTGCCTCGCGTCACCCAGGCCCTAGACCTCTAAACCACTCGCCCACTGACACTCTAGCGCCTGCCGGCTGCTCCTCCCTGCCTGGGTGTCCCCCGGCCTCTGCCACCTGCCACCTGAGACTCTGTCTGTTCTCAGCCTTTCTCGGAGCCGCTGCCTTGTTCCCCTGATGGCCTTCACCCCAGCCAGCCCCCTCCTTCCTCACCCACTAGAATGCAACCAGCACTGCTGTGACATTCCCACGCAGAGTGACGTCTGGTAGCTCCCCCTGGAGCCTCACTGAAGACGCCGAGGACAGCACACTCCGAGACCTGCCATGGCCAGGCCAGGCGTGCCCACAGCTGACCCTGAGGAGCGGGCTCGTGGCCCCGCCCCCGCCAGCTCAGGGCCCCGCCCCTCCAGCTCGTGGCCCCGCCCCCTACAGCTCAAGGCCCCGCCCCCGCCAGCTCGGGGCCCCGCCCCTGCCAGCTCGGGGCCCCGCCCCCGCCAGCTCGAGGCCCCGCCCCTGCCAGCTCAGAGCCCTGGGCCGCCTCCTCCCTGTGGGCGTGCGCACGCACGTGTGCACGTGGTCCGTGTCGGAGGGCAGGCCCTGAGCGTGCTCCGTGCACACGCACGCGCACCACGTCGAAGCGACTCGGTTGGCGTGAAGTCGCTCTCCTGCGCTGAGAGGAGACGGCGCCGGAACGTCGCAGGGATCAAGCCCACTGGGCCTGAACGTGGGACGGCTTTGCTTTAAAAACAAAGTGAATTCCTCTCTAAGCGACGTCCAAGCCCTTTCTTTGTGGAGCCACTGGCCGCCCCCGCCCAGGGCCTCCCTGCCGCCCTGTCTCGCCCCATAGCGACAGGCCGCTAGTCGCACAGGGCCATAAATCAACCCCGAGGCTGTTTGAAACGGGCTGCAGATGCTGCGGACACTGGATCGCTAAGTGGCACTTTGCAAGGGACAGAACGGAGGGGGGTGCCCAGAGCCCACCGTGGAGGGAGCTGGCGGGGCCCACCCCCTGGGGTCCCCTCCACCGCCGGGGCCGCCTTCCCATCCCGACCAGGGCCCGGAAAGCCCACTCATGCCAAGGCCCCTAAATGGCTTCATTAGGGTTTAACGGAAGTGATGGCCCTTCCCGGTGGGACAGCCTTTACAAGGTGTGTCCTATCCATCCCTCCAGGCCCGTGCCTGCCACGCCCGCCCCTGCGGCCCCCACCCCCCTTCCTGCCATGGTGTCCCCGCCGAGCTAGCCAGAAGCTTCTTCCCCGGCGAGTGTGGACGGTGAAGCCTGCAATTACTGTCCTCGACTTGCCTGAGAAAACTTCGCCAGGCAGCACTGAGAAATCTTCCCCTGCCTTCCCACCCCTTCTAAGAGACGGGGAAAATCCATCAAATTAACACATCAATGAGTTGATTGTAATCTCCAGGGCTCCCTGGTACCACTCTGCAGCGGCCCGGACAGGAGGCCGGCGTGATTTATCAATGCAAACCTAATAGCATCAATATGAATCTAACTAAAAATCAATATTTCATTACCAAATTGTTAGTGAGAATGAAGAAAGATGGCCGGAGTCAGAGCATTCTCTGGGGTAGGAGCAACTGGAGTTCAATGTGACAAGATGAGTGATGCATGACTCGGGGCCCGGGGAAGGACACTGGGAGGACAGGCCACGCGGACGGCCGGGGAGCTCGGAGGGGGCCCCGGCGCCCCTCGCTCTGTCTTCCCCGTCTCCCTGCGAAGGCAGGGGACAGTGTGATGAGGATGAGCGAGGACGGCAGGACGCTCAGCTGGGTTCACCCACGGCGACCCCCCTCCTGCAAGGGGCAGGGGCAGGGGCAGGGGCGGGTGGAGGTGGCCCAGGGCTTCTGTGTCCGGCTCTATGGGGCCCCAGAAATGGAGGGGGAAGGAGGGCCCTTCGCCCCCTGTCCCCTTCCCCCCGGCCCCAGGGTGGGCTTCTGTCATCGCTGCCTGTGCCCGGCGTGTGTCCGGCCACTCTGCACAAACGTGTGTGGGGGGGAGTAGAGGGTCTTCTCACAGCTGAGGCCGGCGGGCGGGGCATCCAGCACGGCCGCCCGTGGGGTGCGGGAAGGAGCACCCCCCTCCGCGGTGCAGGTCAGGTCCCGGTCGCCAGGAGGCTCGCTCTCGGTGACAGTACGTTCCTGACAGTGCTTGTGAGAAATTTATTGCCGCCGCGGCTGCGTCTCAGACACCACTCCAAGGCCCAAGGTCACATGCAGAAGACTCCCGTCCTCCAAGGGGAGGAAGGAAAGGACATTGAAAAGTGTCTGAACCAGCAAAGGACGGGGCCGCAGGATCGCGGTGAGACGCTTCCGTAAGTGCCGGCCCCTCGGTCCTCCCCGCACCCGGTGCCAGGCCTCGGTCCCCGCATCCGGCGAGGTGTCTGCGCATCCGGCGAGGGGTCCCCGCATCGGGCGAGGTGTCTGCGCGCAGCGCCCGAGCAGGAGGCCACCCGCCTGGCCCGCAGCTCTGCTCCCGCCATGTGGCTTTCTCCTCTCGGTCCGCGGCTTCGTCTGAGCCCCCGAGTGACACGTGAGGGGGCAGCCCCAGGCCCCTGGCGTCACCCCGAGGGCTGGAGCGAGGCCTCGCGGTTCCAGCGGCGGCTCATCATTCTCACGGTGACCTTCTCACCCCCTCCCGGCCACAGCGACGCTGGGCGGTGTCACTGCTGCCTTCGCGCAGGGGTCCCCGCCAGCGCCAGTGGGGACCCCTCCCCTCCCCACTCAGCCGGGAGTGCGAGGCAGCAGCTTTATCTCCTGTCCCTAAGAGTGGAGGCCTTGTCACCGGGTGTGAGCGCCGGGGGACAAGCTCCGGGAGCGTCTACCTCGCCCAGGACCGGGGACTGTCACGCGGTCTGCACGGCTACCCGACGGGTCCATGGTCCCCGCTCTCCCGACGCTGGCGGGGACTCAGCTTTGCGGGGCCCTGGCCCGTTACCCCGACCACGTGTCCCCGCTCCCTCCTCTCCCGGGCAGGTGGCAGGAAGGACATGGCGGGCAGCGGAGGGACCGCCGTCCAGGCCCCGCACGGCCCGCCCTCCGGAGGTGACCCAGTGGGGCCGGCGCGCGCGGGGCTCCGCGGACGCGGCCTGGCCGCTGCGCGTGGTCGCCCCCGCCGGCCCGCGGCGACCTTCCCCGGCCGCCCGAAGCCACCGCCCTTCTCCTGGGTCCTGCTTCCTGCCCTTCCCCCTGCGAACCGGGTTTCAATCCTCTGATGTCGCCGCGGCACCCGCGGCGCTGGAGCAGGGTCTTGGGGCGGCGACTCCCGTGTCCTCGCCCCGTGTCGCCAGCGCGGCTGGGACGCTTCACCTGGGGCGGGCCCAGAGGTCCCGGCGGCCTCCCCAGGTGCGCGCGCTGCGGGACCTAAGGGTGCCCGACCTGAGCGGACCCCGCTCCGCGCTCTGCGCAGGCGCCGTCCTCACCGCCCCGCACCCCCTCCGCTGCTCCGCCACCCGCGCTTCGTCCCGCACCTGGTGGTCGCCTTGGGCCGCCCCCCGAGCGGGGCGGCCGTCCCCAGACGCTTCCGGAGCGGGTCTCAGGCACGAGGGCCACTCAGGACGCGGGTCACCCAGGCACATCTGTCACTCAGGCCTGTCACTCAGCATCAGGTCACTCAGGCACATCTGTCACTCAGCACGCCTGTCACTCAGGCCTGTCTCTCAGGCTTGTCACTCAGCATGCAGGTCACCCAGGCACATCTGTCACTCAGCACGCGGGTCACTCAGCACACGGGTCACTCAGAATCAGATCTTCCCGCCCCTCTTGCTCCAAACCTGAGGCGGCCTCTGTCCCCTCCATGGGGTCCCAGGCCTGGCTTCAGCGCCACCCCCCCTACAAGCGGTACCCATACGCCGGGCTGGCGGGTTTAATCATTACCGAATAGCTTCTGTTTCTGCGGTCCTCGCTGGGCCGGGGGTCCGCGTACTAGGGAGCCCTCGCGGGGGCAGTCACCACGCAACGCGGGGGTTCCCGCTGGATTGTTCGGTCCCGTTGAAGGTTCTCGCCGCAGGCGGCCCCTGGGGGTCCCGGAAACACCCCGTCTTCCGAGATTAACTCACAGGAAGTGGAAACCCCTGTCGCTGTTGCCCGCGCTCCCTCAGACGCGTCTGCGCCCCGGACCCCCCGCCTTTGAACCTCCCTCCTCGCGCCTCACGGCCGGGAAGCGGGGGGACCGTGTGTTCTTCCTGCAGCGACAAAGGAAAAATCAAAGCGATGCTTTTTCCGGGGGACCTCCCCATCCCCCACATGCTTCACTCTTTCCGGGGCCGCCCTTAGAAGAGTTTCCAGGTGTTTGCCTCGTGGGGTCTTTTCAGTCTGGTCTTAATGTCAGTGGGACGTTTTTAAATGTGAAACGTTGTATCCCACGCAGATGACCATGTATCTGATGGTGACACCATGTGCCCGTCGTAAGACACCACGACAGGTCTCTGCCTGTCACACAAAACCCTGGCCCTCAGTCAGAAGGCTCACAGGGGACGTCACTCCTGACTTCGACCGTCATCATCCTCTCCCTCGGTTGTCCTCTGGGGTGACACTTTGCCTTTTTAAGGGGCAAGAAGTAGGAAGCTGTCCATGGAATATTCTGGATTGAGCGAGCGTGCCTTCTATCTCCGTGTTGGGCGGGATGCGCCCTGCGCCCCAAATTACCCGGCCCGAGTGCTTCCCAAACAATATTTTTTTTTCTCCACATACAAAGATCTCAGCCAATGGTTTGGGGAAAAAGTGTTGTTATAAGCAAAATCCCTCTAAGGCACAAGTGACTACTGATTCAGAGAGATGATCAGGACATATTTGCTCTTTCAAGTAGGTGTTCGAAGAAGAAGGAAAAAAAAAAATCCCAACGGCTTCATTTCCAGCCGTGGAGGTTGACGAGAGGGCTGGGGGCGGGGGAGGGTTCTCTTCACCTGCAGAGGTCACCATTCTTCCCCACAAAGAGCTTCTCTCAGAAATTATAAGCTACCCCCGAAGACTTTACTGCAGGGCGAACAATAGGATTGTTCATAAGAACTTTAGAAACTGCTATCAGTTTTGTAGCATCAGCCTGCGATGCCGGGAGCTCGATATCTCTTTCTGTGCTTATCTGCACAGCTGGGGGATGAAACAGACACCTTCTAATTGTCTGGCTATCTCTGGTGGTAAGAGAGATTTTTTTTTTCTCGGGTTCACTCTTTACGGCGGAACAATCTCTTAAGAAATTTTCTATTTACATTCCGCTGTATAAATTGTCTCACGGGGGGTCTGCTGAGCGGCCTTCTTTGTGGAAAGCGACAGCTCTGGTGGATGTCGTTACTTCGTGCTTTTGGGGTTTTTATTTAATAGAATTCAGGGTTTTTTTTTTCCCTCCCTTAATCTCCTTTATATTTAAAAGTTTTTTTCTACAAGTTTGGTAAAAGAAGCAGGACACCTGAGCAGGGCTGGCCCGTGACACTGCTGACGAAGGAGACGTTTCTAGAAAGCGCCTGTGTGTGGCGAAATCTTGGTCTCACGGAGGCCGGGAGACTGTTCACGACCACATCGAGCCCTTTCCCCGTGGGGACCTCCAGGCGCCATGCCTGTCGCCTTCTGGGTCATAACAACATCCCTGGAAATGGTAGGGGACGTTGGATAAAAAAGTGACCCCGAGAGAGAGAGTAGCTGTTCAAAGGACACCTGCTCCGCACACAGGCAGAACGAGCAGGGTTTTTTAACGTGTCACACGCCCCGACATGCAGACCGAGCCCCAGCGCTGTCACAAGGGGCAAGCGCGTCCTGCGGGGCGGGGGACTGGTCACCCTGGGTTCGGTGCTCCGGAAGCGAGTCGTGGTTGGGATGCCAACCACGCGTGGGCCCCAGCACAGCCCCAGGGGACAGGGCCAGGACGCGCAGAGCCGTGTCTGTGCTGACCCGTGGCGGGAAGGGTCTGGGGGCTCCAGGTCCCGCTGCAGAGGGAAACCGAGCCTGTCTCCAAACCTGGTTTCGTCCCGTTTGAGATGTCAAACCGAGGAGCCGAGTGCGAGCGTCCTGTGCAGAAGCTCGTGGCAAGAGGACACCGGCTCTTCCCACCCCTCTCTGGGGAAGCTTAAGGGGCCGTCCCCACAGAGAAGACGTCCCACATCCGGACGCCCCCACCGTCCCTGAGCTCGCACGCCCACGAGGCCCCCTCTTCCCGCCACTCGTCCGTCCTCTCGCTTTGGGGTCGCGGTGCAAGGAAATTGCCACCGAAACAGAGCAGGGCCCTGGGGACAGGTGAGTGGCTGTGGCTGCCGCGTGCGGCCAGGTGAGTGGCTGTGGCTGCCGCGTGCGGACAGGTAAGTGGCTGTGGCTGCCGCGTGCGGCGATCAGCAAGGATCAAGTGACCGTGAGGGTTCACACAGGCTCTCGAGGGCCCGAACGGCAGGGCACGGCAGAATTGCTTTCAGAGGTGGGAACAACCATTTCAAATGGCATTAAAAGCCCACTAGGGATTTTCGACGTAAGGAAAATCGCCCTGCCTTTCGAGACTGAGTCTAAACGGCTACGTTTGTGTCGGGGGTTGGGGTTTGTTTGCTCTGGAATTTGAAAAGGACCTCGCGCGCCCCGTCCATGTGTGTGCCGTGACTCGTGTCCCGGGCCACTCCGAGTCCCCCGGACGTAGCACTTCATTCTCTGTCGAGCTTTAAGAGGAAAATCGACTTCTTCAGAGGAAGTACAAAATCATAGGCCTTTCTCCACGGTCGGGGATCGATCCCGGTGCTGATAATCAGTGTGCCACCTCGACTTTAAAACACACTTGAAGGCAGCGCCACCATTGGGGACATGACGCGACGTTTCATCTTTATCAAAGGAAAAAACCGAAACCATGTTTTCAGGGCAACCAGAGACAGGACGATTCTGAAAGTCATAGCAGCCCACACCCCACTTTGTCTTACTCTCCGCTTCGAACATCTGGAGACGGGGGTCTAATTTAGGGGAATCGATTTCAAAACCCAATCACGCACTTCCGGCTTGCATTTGTCAATGGATTTCAAAATTTCAGGAGGAGGAAACGCACGCCTCCTGGTTGGTCCTCCCAGATGACCAGGCTTCGCTGGATATCTGTTTTTATTATCTCCTGCCGTCGCTTCAGCCCGTCCCTAAATTAGGAGCCATTGCTGGCCCGGGCTCGTCCCCTGCGCTGGCTCGAGTATCAGCGCTAACACCTCTACGGATTCGTCTAAAGGGAGGAAAACTTAGCGGACGCCGTAAAGATAATTAATCTTGGTTTGAAAAGATATTTTCCTTTCTTCTGCCATTCGTCATGCGCGGCATCGAAGCCCCGTTCCTGCCGTGGGGGCTGAAGGGACATCGCTCGAGACGATTAGAGATGTCCTCTCCTCCGCGCCCCTCGTCCTCCCGGCCTCTAGGAAGTCGCTCGTTTCAGAGGCCGTCACCGGGGGCTTCCTTATAGGTGACGGAATCCGCCGTGGTCCAGGACCCATCCCAGAGGCGAGGGCGTCCGTCTGCTGGTGACCCATGGGGACAGACCCCGTCCCCTTTCAGCCTGGGGCACTGTCCCCTGCCCGTTACCATCGTGCCGGCCCCCTCGTACCCAGTGATGCCGTGATGCCGAGGGCTCTAGCTCCTCCCCGCCTCATCCCAAGCTCTCCTGTTTCTCGTCCTTGCATCGCAATGCGGTCTTCGTGTGCCGCGAGGCCTTGGCTTCATCAGATATGTAAATGATGTCGAGCAATGCTGTTTCTTTAGCGCCTAGCCGCGGCGCGCACACGTATGAAACATACTGTCGGCAGCATTTAATCAGCGGCAGCCGATTTATCATGGTCACAGTGTTCGCGCGCGGCTATGAATCACCCCAGTCGCAGGTACCGTAGGCGCGGCGCGGTGGCACTGTCACCGACAAACAGGCTGCACACAGAGGGATGGCTCGGTAATTGAGTGGGACTAATAAGAATACATCATTTAGCCGCGTGTGACAAACGGGGCCTCCGAACACAAGCACGGAGAATTCACGTTTCGCTTAATAAATAAATTACACAGCCGACGTCGTCTACATAATTTGTGTCCTCCTGGATTTGAGTGATATAGAATGCATGCTCCAAGTCATTTATTTATGAAGACTAACTATATGTGTTGTAGGAGGGGCGTGTTAAACGCCGGGGGACGGCCTGCCCGGGGAGCCGCTGCCACCCCTGGGTTTGACTAGGCGGCAGCTGAGGTGCGTTTGGGGACCAGATGTCCACGGCCGTGAGTTGTCACTGCCGGTGCCCGTGTGCCTGCAAGCTTCGGCTCTGTCTGTTTATGCGGGAACCAGAGAGGCAATCTGGAACGTTTGTAGCGAAATTGGATACTCGTTTTCTGAGATGAGAGGACTAAATATATCCTTAAGAATATCCGAGTTAAAAAATCTTACGATCATTCTATCAGACGCGTTTGGATAAACCAGGGACGCTTGTGCGTTTGCTTTCAGGAGGCTGCCTCGGGTTGGGGTGCCATGTGCCCTTGGTGCTGGAGGAAGCGGGGGCTGTGGGGGGGCTGGGGGTTCCCGGGGCGAAGGCTGGCCTGGTTGGCATGGCTCAGGAGGCGGACTCTGCCCGGGATGGAGGGGGCTACGCTGACATCTGTCCTCAGCACCCCTCAGGGCGGGCGCTGTGGCTTCAGAGGTTTGCGGGGTGCCCTCGCGTCTCACCGTGGGGTGTGTCTGCATCATTGTTTACGAACTCAATCACAAACGTGTGCAGCTCTAGGGTGAGCCATGAGCGCCGATGTCAACTTCAGTCCCTTTTCACTAAGGAGCCAGACACCCCCCCCAAAATGAATAAATCCTCAAGAAATGCATTAAAAAAAATAACAAACAAAATTTACCAACATCCTGCAAAACTCTTTCCGGCAGATTTGAAAGAATCGCTGAGAACTGTTTCTTCTTTGGTTCCCCCTGAATCCTGGTCCCCTTTCACCCCTGCCCCGTTTCTGATCCTCTTCCAGCCCCTCCCCCCACACCCCCAGAGGAACGCTCTGGTGTCACAGACTTTTCTATCCAAGCCCTGATGACACTTTGGATGGTGCCAAATCTCTAATGATACAAGTCGCTGAAGATGGCTTCACGTTCAGGGCCCTGTCGACAGCAGGTGGCTTCTGGGGGGACTGTACCCTGCCACCCTCCCGCGCCCGGGGGTGCTGTCCTCAGGCTCCCCTCCCCCTCGGGGCCTGGCCCTTCTCCTGACCCGGAGCCCCCGCCCCCCCATGCCCGCGTCAAGCCCAGCGCTGTGCCCGCGTGCAGGGCACGTTCCGCTCCCGGGGGCAGGAAGGGTCGCTGTCTGCCAGGGCTGGCGGGTCCGCAGCGTCCCTGGAGGAGACCGTGTCGCGGGCGTGGGCTCGTGGGCTGGCGCGCGCCCCCCGCCTCTCTGCGCAAGAGCCCCGCGGAAAGCTGCCCGTCCACCTCCTCTCCCGCCCGCCTCCCCCGGTCCACTTGGCCGTGTGTGCTATCGCTGTCCCCAGGGTGACCGAGCGCCCGCGTGGCTGAGGCCAGGGGTCCGGCTCCGGCTCCGGCGGCCCTGGCGGGCGGCTGGCGCGTCCCTCGGGACCGGGTCTGCATCTGCGTCGCCCTCCCCTTCCTCGCCCACGCCCCACCCGACGGCCGGCCGCTCCTCGTCTCCCACCCGGGTGCAGGGCCTCGGCGCGCGGCGCTCCGCTCCGCTCCACGCTCTGACGGCTGCCGCGCCTCGCTCCAGCCAGGACACAGGTGCGTGACCCCCCGGGGCGCCCCTCCGCCCACCACCCGCCAGGGTGGGGCTCAAGTCGTGGGTCGAGGGGTCCTTTTACTGCAGCGGGGTCCAGCCTCGTAATGCCAAGCTTTCAAACCTCGGGACATGACGATCCGCTTCTGAACCCCCTGGTACGCGGTGGCGTGTGACGCCTCAGGGCGCCTTCTCTGGGGGGCGTCACAGTGGGGACCGTGGAGACCTCTCACACGCACCCCCCAAAGGCATCGCAAGGGCCGAGGGGCCGTGTGCGTGGGGATGAGTGTTGCAAGGCATTTAGCCGAGGGATATGAGACACCGGGACAGGTGAGGCCGGCAGGTAGGGAGGGCCACAGGCTTCTCAAGGAGGCCCAGACGCTTTCCCAGACAGCGCAGAACGGGGGGTGGGGGGACTGGGGGGGTGCTCCACAACCAGCCTCGCTCCATCCTTCTCCCCGCTGGCCGGCCTCGTGTGGCACCAGTGGCCCCCTTGGTGTGTCAGCGTCTAAAGAAGCCCCACAGCCCCCAGAGAGGCCGCTCACGGAGCAAACGCCCTGGACACAAGCTGGGTGCCTCCTCCCCACGCCCCCCTCCACCCTCTGAAAGCCCCAGCATGGACGTTGGATGTGTCTTAACTCTTCCCATCACCCCGGATCCCCTCTCGCTAGGCCCTTCGCTACAGGAATGAAAGAGAATTAGGAAGCAGAACGACATCTCGGCCCCGGCCTGTGGTCCCTGAGATAAATTTAATAACTTTAGTCCGCCTCGGGGCCTCGTATGAAATAACCCTTTTCCCAGGGACCTGGTGGTTCTAACTGGCTTCCCAGCCCAGGGCGGGGCAGTGCGGCTGTCACCACCCCCACGACACCTCGCCCCGAACGCGGGCCGGTTCACACCCAATCACCAGAGACAGCGATTATATTATGCACACGATGTTTTTACCTGGAGTGATACCGCACACAGCGTTCGTTATTATTTCTTAATCTTTGTTGTTTAACACGGACGCCTTCCCGTGTAGCCCTAGGAATAGCTTTAATTTTTATATTAAAAATTGTCTTTTCCACACCTGGAGTTGTTGTGGATCTTTAAAAACAATTTATGTAATCGAATAAACAGTGGGAATTTAAAAGTGAACAATGACATCCCTTTGGTAAGTAAATGGGAGTAACCGTGGTGAGGACTGTAAGGCAGAGTCTTCTGGGGAGTGGCGGAAACTTTTTGTTGTTGTTGTTAACCAATCCCTCTGGAAAGCTGATGAGAGCGGCCGACCCTACACGTGAATCACTTTTGAAAACAGAGTGACTGTTTCGTAGAGCTTGGTAAGACCGCACCGATGCACGTGCACACACGCGTGTGCTGCGATACCCATGTCCTCTGAGGCTTCCACGCACACGCATGTACATGAGAGGGAAGGGGGATCTCTCCCTTAGGGTGGAAAGCATCTCATAAACGCCAAAGGAATGTTAGAAATTTCAGTGGTTGCTACTACGAGGGTGAACGTTTGATGAGAAACGGAGGAGCTGCATGGAATTACAAAGTAATTCCCCGCAAATTAATTATACATCGCAAGGGGAGAAGTGGTAACACCTGAGAGCTGAAAGCTGGAGGCAGCAACTGCCCAGCTGACAGGGACGAGGCTGACGGGCAGCCAGGTCAAGGTCAAGGTCAAGATCACGGCATCTGATGCGATCTGCTTTGAGGGACACGGCGTTTCCTCTGTCAACTTCCTGCCAATGACACAGGATCCGAATTTTATCAGAGGACGGATCAGACCACCCCAAATTGAGGGGCTTCACACAAGGTGACCAGCCGGTCATCCTCGAGAATGTCAAGGTCAGCAGAGGCAAAGGGACCCGGGGACCTCCTCCAGCTTAAAGGAGACTGGAGAGTTAAGATGACAAAGAGCAACCGGTGACTCTGGAATGGGAAAGTGGTCGCTGTAGAGACGCAGACGGGGTGACCATCACGTCTGAGTGTGGACTGTGATTATAGAATTCTATAGATTATAGAATTCTATCAAAGACTAAATTCAGTAATTTCGATATTTGAACTGTGTTTATAGACAAAGTCTTCGTTCGGAAGAAATACATACTGAACTATTTTAAGGTAAAAAAGCTAACTACCTTCGGTTTTCTCTCAGTTGGCACAGAAGAAAACAACCTACAGCATTGGTGATGATGAATCGGCGATGAATTGGTGAATCGGCAAACGGGTACCTAGCGTTCCTTGCGTTTTTTTAAAACTATTCCGTGAGTTTGAAATCGGATCAGATAAGGTGAAAAACGCATTTCGCCATTTCACCGTATTTCAATATTTAACAACGTTTTTTTTCCGCGTGAGCATCCTGAGTCCCGCGTCCCCGGCGCCGAGGCCAGCACGGGCTCGCGGCGACGTCCTTCCCCAGACACATCTGTTCTTTCCATTACTCATCTGGACAGTCCAGATGAGGCTGAATTTGAGGTTTTAGTTTCCAACACCGAACGGGGGTTATTCAAAGCCATGAGGACGGGATCAAATGACTTCTTTCATCATGACGTTCTCGCCGGGAGACCTTTCGGTAAGAGTTTCGTTTTCCGGTCTTCCGTGGGACTGCGATTGCATTATTGTTTTAACGGCTCAGCTGCACATTGTCTGTCACGTTAGAAATTATTTTCAGGATATTTAATTCGGTTCAAGTCTTGCGAACGCTAACCTTCCTTTAATTTCCCTGCAGGATATTGGGGAGCTGGAAGGGTGTCAGAAGACTAAGCTTTCAGCAGGAACAACTGGAAATATGAATGCTCCATTTCTCATTACTCCGGGAGATGAATGTGGCCCCTACGTTGAATGCAGCTGTTCTTTACTGGGGAGGGGGGCGGTTCTCTTGTTTCCCCAAACTTAAGACTCGCTGCGTTCCGAAGCCCGTGAGGGACTAAGAATATCACTCTTACACACGTGAAAACATGTGCAACTTTCAAGATGGCGTGGATGTGAACAGTTTTGAAGAGCAGACCTGTGGCTCAAGCATCCTTAGGAAAGTGGAGAAGGAGATACGTGCGTTAGTTTGTGCTGTGGCGATGCCACATAAGAAACGGCCCCCAAATCTCAGCGACTCGCCAGGGCAGGGTTGGTCTGTTGCCACGTTGCTCGTGGGTGGCAGTGGGCTCTCAGCCCGTGGCTCTGAGCCAATGTCGCCGTGCTCCAGGCCGTGGGTGGGGCTGGGTTTATTCTTCCAATAAAGAACAGGAGTGACTTCTGAGTTCTGCGAGGTGGCACCGTGCGAGGTGAAGCCCCTCCCGTATGGGACAACAGGCCACATGGTCATGTCGTGACCCCATGTCCGGAGCCCGGCAGCAGGGCGGCCTTCTGACCTGCCCTGTGGCGCTCAGCTCGGTCATACTGCCTCTGATAACCCGTTCGGGGTATGGCTCACCGTACACCGCACGTTTACGCCAAATGACACCTTGCACAGTTCTGCCTAGCAGGAGCAAATGAGGCGCTGCCTCCAGGCCCGGGGCCAGCGGCCGGAAGTGAGCCAAGGGGGTGCAGGCACCTGTCCCCCCCGCTCTGGGCACCCCGAGCCCGCTGCCTTTCCAGATCGCATTCCTCACTTAAACTGTCTAGCACGCTCAGTGTGAGACACGCTGGTTCCCTCCACTGTCTCCCGTCCCATCTCAGCTTGTCCGGGACAGCTTTTCTGAATATGAGCGGCATGAGAATAGCATCACATGTTTACAATGTCAAGGGGACGCTGTGGCTGAGAAGCTACAGGAGAAGCTGTCCCGGACACACAGCGGCCAACCTCAAGCCACCGGACGCGCGCCCGTCCCTGCGAACGCGACTGCTGATGGCAAATCCGTTTCTCCCTCCGCGAGGAAACTGACATCGGGGCCAGGGCGCGGTGAGCCCCGCTCCTCCGGTCGCCAGCTTCCGTCCGGCCTTGCTGCGGTGACGCCGAGTTCAATCCCTCAGGAAACTTCTGGTCCTTCAATGCTGAGGATTCAAGCAGGCACTTCGGAAGCTGAGCTGTAGTTCCAGAGTGTGTGTGTTTATTTATGTTTTTAAAAAGCAAGCCCGTTACAGACGTCGCTTTGGATGAAAGCGATCTCGGCCAGTCAGCAGGCTTGCCTCCCGTTCTTTCCTTAGGAAAGTTACTAACGAGCGCTTCTATTCCTGAAAGAAAGAGTGGATGAAAAGGCGACGTCCCTGCAAAGCGGGGAGCGGGGCGAGGAGAGATGCGGGCGATGCGTTAAGGAGGAGAACTTTCTGGTAGCTCTCATGCCCCACGCTGTTGTGTATAATTATTAGCTGCAAAATAGCCCAGCGTGAACGTTATTACTGCACGTTAAAGAACATTTCACGTATAATTACGGGACGAAAAGAAGCATTTACAACTCACCTGCCGAAGCGCCGACTTTGTGTAGGTAAGGAAGTGTTTCAAAAACCTCTTCATTAAAAATCTGCAAATAGGTGACTTTCTTTTTCCCATCTCAGGGATTCTTTCCCTCTCTTTCTCTCTCTCTTTTTTTTCTTTGACACGTTGAATTACACCTTAAACTTTTCTTTTAATTAAAAAGCAACATGAAACTGCTAGGGAGGGGAAGGAACTCGAGGAAGGGGGCAGGCCCTGTGCTTGGCAGCCGGGGGGAAATATTTGGAACGTGAGAGTTTTGGGAAACGAGAAGGTAGGGCATGAAGTCTGTTTCTTAACAATGATAAGATATCAGCTGCTGCTCAGAAGCAAGATGGCTTTTTTCTGATCGGGGTTTGAGACAGAAAAGGCTGTGGGAATCACACGTGTCACCAATGGCGTGGAAGTGTCAGTAGCATTTCTGGGTCCGTCGGTGGGAATGTAAGTTCCGTGCAGACCGTTCTGCTGGTTCTTAAGTAGCATCTTCTGCTTGATCACATCTCGGGAGTGATGGACCCATGTCTGTGTGTGCGTCCTGTGTGCTGTGTGCCGTTTGCACGCAAAGATGTCCTTTCAGTCAGACACACTTGCAGTGGGACGTATCTGTCAATCACTGTGTGGCTCCAGGGAACAGTCGGGAATATAGTCAATAAAAGCGTTTATTCAGATGTTTTATCCAAAACATGGGTTTTCAGAGAGTTGGGGTGTTTAGCAGTTAGTTGCATGAAGTTCGTGGGTGCAAAGTAGGTAATGGCAGAAAGCAAATGCATTCGCCCCAACACACACATACACATTCACACACGTCTGCACACTCATGCATGCACATACGTATGCACACTCAGACACGTTCACAAACTCATGTATGCACACACATGCATGCACACACACATACACGTGTACATGTTCACACACTCATGCATGCATGCATGTATACATTCACACAGTCATGCATTCACACACATGCATGCACATACTCATGCACATTCACACACATGCACACACATGCATGCGCACACATGTACACATACGCGCACACACACACACACATTCTCGTTGGATCTGCTTTGCTCCCCACGGTTTAAACGCCGGCTCCCAGATCCCCCGACAGCGCACCAGCGAGCAGCCAGGGCGCTGGGCGTGGCGGGAGAAGGGGCCCGGGGCGAGCCTGAGACGCGCTGTGCGCTCAGCGCGTCCCCCGCGGCCGCCGGCGTCTCTGCCCCGACGGCTCTGAGCGCGTCGCGGGCACGTGTCATCACCTGAGCCGGCCATTCCCCGCTCCCGTCGCTCCTGGACTCGCGGTCTCGGAAGGGCCCCTAGAGCTGCGGGCCCTGGTCGCACTGTGGGGGTGGGTTTCGCTCAGTGCCCACCCCGATGTTTGCGCGTTTCTTCCCCGCGGCCGGGGCCTGGCCCGCGGGAGCCTGGACGGCGCCCGAGGTGATGCCGGGGGTGATGCTGCTGGGGGAAGGTCCCCCAGCCCCGTAGGCCGAGGAGCGAGGGCCACCCAGGGCTGTCGCCGGTGGCGCTTGCTGACGTCACCTCCACCGCGGCGCTGCCCGCGGGAGCAGGACCTCGGCTGTCTGGCCCCCATGCTCCCCATGTCCCCCGTGTCCCCCGTGTCCCCCGTGTCCTCAGTTGGCCGCTCTGCACACCAACGCATGACGGCGCGGCGCTGCCCGCGGCCCCGGCTCTGGCGGAGACCCAGGCGGGGCCTCTCCGAGGTCCCCCGCGCGGGACAGCCGCTCCCTGGGCGCACCTGGCGGGGCCCGGCGCTCCGATTGGCGCGGCGGGAGCGCGCACGACGCTGTCCCGGGCGCACGACGCTTTTCTCCACCGGTGCCCGTGGGGTGAGGACCCCTCCCCAGGGGCGAGGAAACCTCGCTTTAGAAAAGGAAAGTGACCCGTGAAAGGCCACGTGATGAGCCGGGGTCAGGGCCGGTCTCGGTGGCCGAGGTCAGGGAGACTCTTCGCGCGGGGGCCGGGAGTGTCGCTCGTGCTGCAGGAGACAGTTTGTCCTCCCAGCCGAGTCCTCCAGCCCCGGACCGGTCCACGCCCAGCACTACACGGTGACTTAAGGGCCACGGGAGCTGATCAGCCTGCGACTTCCCGGGGTCACGTGGCAGAGCGTTGTGGGGGGGGGCACATGGCAGAGCGTGGGGAGATCACGTGGTTTGCATCTGAGGGTCTCCCCCCACCCCAAGCTGGATTTAGGGCTGCTTTCCATGGCTTCCGTCCCATTGGGAAGCTGGGACTCACAGACGGGGGCCGAGGGGACAGCCCTGGATGGCCTGAAGACAGGGCTGCGCGGCGTCCACTCGCCTCGCGGAGGTGGCAGGGGGGGGCGGTGCAGAGTGGACCTGTGCCCACTGAGGTCGCCGGGTCCGCTGAGGTGGCCGCGCCCAGAGGCCAGTGTCATCCTCCAGGGACTTCCCACCGTGTTCTCGCCAATGGATTCCAGACCCGGCATCTGCGTTCTGAGTGAGTACCATGTCCACACGGACGTCAGAGGATCGCATCCAGCAAAAGCTGTTTGTTTTTTGTTTTTTTGGGGTGAAGTCTTGAACAGATCTCCGCATGAAGCTGGACTCAGCAGCGCCAGGCCGTGTGTGGGGGTTGTTCTCACAGGACCAGCCGTGTTTCCCGTTAGCCTCTGTCCCACGCTGGCCCCGGGTATGACTGAGGTCCGGCAGGAAGGACGGGGTGGCTCTGTACGATGGGCCCGTCAGATGACCTGCAGACTCTCCGTGAACGGGTGCCGCTTGCCCTGGGGACGGAGAGAAACCGTGACTCACGACCAGGGTTCAAGCCACGTGGTCACGGGGGAACCCGGTGGTTTGGAGCCAGCACGTGTGTGACAGCCGCACACTCTGTGAGTGGGTCCATGCACTCGGGGACGTGGGGGCTCGGGAAAAGCAGCCGACCCTGCACCCCGAGGGGCTCCCCCACCCCGCCAGACCCGGGGCTCCACTCCCAGGGGAGGGGGCCGCAGCCGGAGCCCCCGCTGGCCCTGAGCCGGGGGTGAAGCCACAGCGGGTGAGGGACACCTCCCGACCCTCCCGAAGAGGCTGGAGAATGACCGACCGTTCCTGGTGACCCGGTGTCACTCGGTATCTGCCCAGTCGCGTCGTTGTCCAGCTCCTTCTCGAGGACCTGGAGCCCTCGCGCAGAGCACGGAGTGGTTTTCACTTCTGTCTTTGGACGAAGCTCCCCCGAGCGCTCCGACCCCCGCGTGAGACCCGTCGGCCGCAGAACGACCCGCGGGTGCGTCATCTCCGTGTCACCCGGCGGGCCCGAAGTCAGCGTGCCATCTTTCTTGGGGAACTTTGTCCCCGCCTCCGTGTCCCCTGCAGAGACCTGTCCTGTGGCTCGTGTTGGACTCGGTGACCGCTGGGCCCGTCTGCCTCTGTCCCTCCCGCCTTCCGCACCCGCCTCCCTCTCCCATCCTGGTTCCAGCCTGCAGCCGGAGTAAACGTTTCCAAGTGTCAGTCCCGTCATCTCCTTCCTCCTCCGCCCTGTTTGAGTTCTCGGGGCCTGTCTCTGGGACGTCCCTGCCCACCTGGCTAGTGTGTCATGTGATCGCCTCAGCGTTTGCTGGTCTGGCCTCTCTGCGTGGGCCCGGGGCTGTCCCCGCCCTCCACACACTGCCCGTGAGCTCCGTTCGTTCCCTCTGTCCCCTGCGGGACATCTGGGTGACGTCCTCCAGGGTATGTGACTACGAGTGTAATCGGTGGGTCACAGAATAGACAAATGATACCATGTTCTAAGTAATACCGATTTCCCCCCGAAGTTCTTCATATATTTGCTCTACCATCCATCGTGCCTGGGGGTTCTCCTTGCGTTAACGCCTCGTCAACCGTTATTAGAACTTACGACGTTTGCCACTCTGAGTCACGTGGTATTCATATTTTCTCGATTGCCGATAAGGTTAAGAATGTCATATATCTATTGCGCATTCAGCGTTTTCCTTTTCTTTTTTCTTTTTTGTAAACTGCTGGTGCCTTTTGTTCAATTTTCTTTTGAGTGGACATTCTTTTTCTAGCTGTTTCATAGAAGTTCTTTTTTTTTATTGTGCGCAATGAGACTTTCTTAGTTTTCTGTATTGCACACTGCTTCCTCCAATCTGTAGCGTTCTTTTTGCTTTTCTCTTGGTGGTTTTTGATGAATAGAAGTTCTTAATTTTAGTTAAGGCCAATACATCAATTTTTTTTCCCTTAGGGTATATGAAGAAATAATTTCTTACTCCCTGATAATGGTTTCTTTTATACTTTTTTTTTTCCCCTGAAAGTTTAAATATTGCCTTTCAAGACCAGTCGCTTTTATCATCGGGAGTAATTCCTGCTTCCCGAGAAGAGATGCCCTGTCAGCTTTCCCCTGCTGTGTGGTCTCCTCTGTCGGCGAGATCTCGTTACCCCTGCCCGAGTCACACCGTCGGGGTCGCTGTGCCTTCTACAGGGACGGAGTCCCGCCGGGCCAGTCCCTCTCCTGTTCTTCCGCGTCACGGGGACATTCGGGGGGCCAGG
Organism: Macroglossus sobrinus; assembly: GCA_004027375.1. Classification (NCBI taxonomy): domain Eukaryota; kingdom Metazoa; phylum Chordata; class Mammalia; order Chiroptera; family Pteropodidae; genus Macroglossus; species Macroglossus sobrinus. The sequence continues at coordinate 21,074 of PVKZ01006247.1, forward strand.
CCGTCCTCGTGTGCGGGACTGGGGGGAGGGGGTGCAAAAGGACCGTGCGAGCCAAAACCAGGCCAAGCCGTCTGGGTGATTCTGATGCTTCTGTGACCGGTGACATTTCTTGTCACACATTACAATTCTTCTACATTTGCACCTGGATGGGAAGTGAGAAGATAGATAGCACAGCTAACGTTCGCCCAGCTCGCCACTGTGTCAGGCCGGAGTGGCACTGAGCACTGACGTGTTTGATCCCTCGTGAGAAGCGCGTTCAGGGCAGTTTGGACCGCGCCGGCCTCCTGCCCACCCCTGGGCTCAGGGCGCGGAGCGGGCATCTTCCCCGCGCCTCGAAGTCGTGCCACGCTCCTTCCTAAGTCCGGGTCGGCTGCGGCCTGTTGTCCTTCGCTCTGTCACTGGGCAGCGTCTCGGAGTCCTTCCACGTCCTCCGAGACGTCCTCAGCCTCAGGCCACCACCGCGCCCCTCCTCTGCGGCGAGAGAGGTCGCCTTTCCCGGGTTCCCCGGCCACGGTCGGCTGTCCTCTAGCGAGATCACATTTCCATTCTTTGTCACATGATAGGCTGAGAAAGAGCCCGCCAGGGTCCAGCTCTGTCGGAAGCCAGCCGAGGAAGTCGAATCAGGGTCCTGAATGGGGGAGCGGGGACTAAGAAGAAAGAGCAGACAGACACAGTGCAGGAGGGAGGACAGACCCTCATCTGTCTCCCCGAGTTTATTTAGCACAGCATAGTTATACCATCTGAGGGCGTTTGCAAAACTTGGTTACAATGCCACCGTTTCTCGTGGCCTTGGGGACTGATAATCTCAGCACTGTACAGTCTCAACTTCTTACGTAGTTGCCGAGTACACGAACATCCTTTGTCCCTTGTTGTGCCATCTCACTTGTCTTTACGTGACTCCCCACGCAGCTCCTGACGCCCAGAACACGTGACCTTTTACCTGGCATGGAGGGGGTGTCGCCACGGCTGGGATGAAGCCGAGCACCCCGAGTTGGGGACACTACTCTGTGTCATCCAGGTGGACGTGACGGAACCCTGAGGGAAGGCCACGTGAAGACAGAGAAGGTGACTGAGCTGACACGGTTGTGAGCCAGAGGATGACACGGCAGCTTCTAGCGTCGGGAAGACGCACGAAATCGGTTCTCCCTGGAGCTTCGAGGGGACCCAGCGGTGCCAGCCTCTTGCCGCTGGCCGGGGAAGACCCACTCCAGACTTCTGACCTGCAGAACCAGAAGAAAATAAATCCGTGCTGTTGTGAGCCACTAGATTTGTGGTGACTTGTTATGGCAGGAAGTACATACGCTTCCCTGTCACCTCCTCTGGCCGGTTTTGTCTCTGCGTGATCGGTCTCTGTGAGGGGACATGTGGGCCGATGGCCAGGAGCCCAGGAGGCAGCACAGCCAGAAGCACGGCTCTCTGCGAGTGGCCGGACAGGACACGTGCATGGCTCGTCCGTGGCTAAGCCCTGGCGCACCCGGAGAGAGGCGGCACGCTGGTCCCCGGCTGGTCCCCGGCTGGTCACTGGCTGGTCACTGGCTACGTGGTGGCTGCTACTTACGCCAAGGTTGGGGCACTGAGAAGCTGGCAGCAAAGCTTGTGTTCTCTGGTGGCAACGGAGGTTGGGACCATGTCGTTGGGGGTGGAGGTTATGTAATTAAACCATGGTAACTAACATTGGTGTGTGTGAGAAATATTTATGCATGTTTGTTTAGGTAACTGCTAATGCCTTTCGATACAGTTTTTATTATTTCCTTCGTCAAATCTTGAATACATTTTGTTCGCGATGTTTCTAGAATTCTTACATTTCTTTGACATTGTAATGACATCTCTTTCGAATGGACATTTGGAGCTTTGCCCATGTATAGAAATTTAATCTACTTTTTAAAATATATTTATATATATATATAAAGTAGATTAAATTTATATTATATATATATATATATATATATATATATATATATATATATATGTATATATTTGTCCAACAGCTTTACTAAATCATCTTATCAATTCCAACAAATGCAATCTCTACATTTTGGTACTTAGCATTCTAGGCGGCGATGACTAAGAATAATTATTTTCTCTCTCTTGTCTCTGTTCTTTGACCTGTAATTTCTTTTTGCGGACATCGTGCAGCCTGGAACGGAAGACCCTCTAGCAGCTCCGTCTTACTCCCGACGTAAAGGGGGTTCTTCTCACTCTCATACGCCCTTTTCCAAAGTCAGCAAAGTTCCCTCGCTGTCCGAGTCTCACACGCCGAACTGAAACGAGTTAATTGCTTAAACTCGTCGCACATCATTGAAAATAATATCGCGTCTCCGGGCGAGGGCTGCGGTGCTTGTCATATGTTCCTTAGGTTAAACCTATTAACTCAGCCGTGGAGAGATTCTGTACCTTGAAATCGTTTACCTGATGGGCACAGTAAGGGAGATTTATTGAAACTGCCCCCAGGATGGCAGCTACTGTCATGCGGTCCGACTCTGCCTTACAAACTTTCAAGCAACGTGATCAGAGGCACACGAACTTGGAAAAAGTTAAAATCTACCTAGCGAATTGATATATCGAGTGAAGTTGTTTTTCTTTTCGGGAGGCTTACGTTCTATGTTGTCTAAAATTAATTAAGCTACCCCAATTTTGCTATTTTCCTGATATATGTGTTACATACTTTTACTTCCCACCTTTCAATATTCTGTGTTAAACCAATCTCGCATACATTGTCATTGACTAGAGAGTTGAGTCCGTTTATGCTGATTTTCAGCGATGATACATTTATATCTCTTTCCACTATTGGGCGTTCTAAACTTTTTTACTCGTCCTGTTTTCTTTTTTTTTTTCTGGTTTTTGTTTTGATTTAGGATTTTTCCTTCCTCTTTCTCGTTTTTTCCTCTCCCAGTTTCATATTGTGACATCCTATATCCACACTGGAATGCTCTCAACACGTGGATGTAACCTCACAGAAATTCAGCATTAATTAATGCCCTTCCTTTTCTTCCCTGAAATATAAGAATGCGGAGATGTTTAGGTTCACTTGTATGCTTTATTCGTTTCTCTATTCCTAGTTGCAAATAGAGTGCCTTATAGATGAACACTTAATAATTACTGGTTGAATAAGTAAATTTAAAACTGCAAAGTGTGTTATGGGTTGAGCTCAAACTCACAGCTCCTGAGAAGGTCCCGGGCGACAGGGGACGTCGTCCCCAGTGCGGTTCGCCTATTTTAAACCCAAACATTGCCTTGGAATGTCTCAGTGGGAACGGAAGTTTGCCGGCTGTGAGACGTAATTATAATTTTACCCGGTGTAAGCAGAGAGTGTTTCTGTCGGCGTGTGTCACAGGGGAGACCCCGGAGGCCGGATGAGGACGCGTGGATGATGATGACACAGGATGGAGCCTTCTCCCCAGAGTCCAGGAGCGAAGTGAGCTCTCCAGAGGTATTTTCCGCGGCCATTGCTTCTGGAGCCACATCCGCCACATCCCTCCTGTCACCGTCACCTTTTCCCACGGGGTGTGGAGAGAGAAGGGAACACAGCAGCTCCCTGGCCCCGCCTGCTCACCTCACGTTCCTGGGGAGAAACAGAATGGAGGACCCTCCCCACCCCCCGGCCTGCGCCAGCAGTGGGGTCCCCACGACCTGGGGCTCCGTTGTCATTCCGGGTTCATGCTTTGATGTTTGCCTGGGGCTCATTGTCCAGAAAGGCTCTGTTGACAGCCACCGAGGGGAAGCCGCACGGCCCGCCCCCCGCAGCCTATGGGAACCCCCGCCCCAGGCGACCCACCAGGAAATGAGGCTCCTTCCAGCATTTCATCAGTGTCGCTTTCTGAAACCGCATGTGGGTTTTAGCGGTTCCCCGGGCGTTGGAAAGGCGGAAACCCTGGACTTACAGCTGGATGGTGACCCCGGGCGTCCACGGGGCTTCCACAGGATGTGGGCCGGGCCCAGCGACGGCAGGACGGCCGCCTGGGGATCGCCGCTCGGCCCCCCCGGGGCCACCTCTGCTGTGAGGGCTCTCTGCAGCCAGAGGGCAAGGGTGGGGGGGGGCTGTGAGGAGGGGCAGCCGCCGGGGGTCCCATGGGGACAGCACGCGCGCGCTCACGCTCACACTCGCCCCGCGTGGGGACATCACACACACGTGCACACTCGCCCTGCGTGGGGTCAGCACACACGCACACACGCGCACACTCACCCCGCGTGGGGACAGCACACGCGCACACACGCGCACACTCGCCCCGTGTGGGGACAGCACACGCGTGTGCACACTCGCCCTGCGTGGGGTCAGCACACACGCACACACGCGCACACTCGCCCCGCGTGGGGACAGCACACGCGTGTGCACACTCGCCCCGCGTGGGTACAGCACACGCGCACACACGTGCACACTCGCCCCGCGTGGGGACAGCACACGCGTGTGCACACTCGCCCTGCGTGGGGTCAGCACACACGCACACACGCGCACACTCACCCTGCGTGGGGACAGCACATGCGCGCGCACGCTCATGCTCGCCCTGCATGGGGACAGCACACGCGCGTGCACACTCACACTCGCCCCGCGTGGGGACAGCACACGCGCATGCACGCACACTCACTCTGCACACCGTGGCCCGGGTCGCGCTCAGGCGCTCTGCAAGGCGGCTGAGGTGTGAGCTTAGTGCCTTCAGTCACGCCTGCCACACTCTCGTTCTATTTTCTTCTGCCGCAGCCAGCGTTCTAGAACCATCTTGTCCTCTCACCCGAGGGGCCGGGCCCTCAGGTCTCACCCCACCCCAGGCCTAACGCTTCCCTCCTTTGCTGAGATCACCTGTCCTCCGGGCCCCGCCCCCTCGGCTGCCTTCGGGTTGACCAGAAGGCGGAGTTGGCAGGGGGCTCCCATAGGACGCCCTGCCCTCGAAGTTGCCGGCTCCCCCTGTGCACCCCTCCCGGCTGTGGGAGGCCCTGACCTTAGTTAGGACGGAGCTGGGGTGCAGGAGGGAAGGGCCTCGCTCGGGGATATGTTTCCGAGGCCTTTATATGACAGTTGTCCCCGCGCCTCCCTCAGGCGCTGAGCCCCCTGCAGCCCCGGGGCAGGGCTGGCGACCCCCATCTCCACGGTGCTGTCTGGGCGACATCGGCTGGGCGTGCGTCTTAGGTCGGTGCCCAGGGGCCAGCCCAGCCCGGTCTCGCCGGCTTCGCCCCGCTCAGGCTGTGATTCAGCGTCCGGGCTGTGATTTAATGCTGATGCCCCCAGTGTCGCTGGGGCCGTCGGGAAATGCTCGTGGGATTAGGGGCGGCTCCGAGATGAGTGGGATGGCGGCGAGCTCGGGGGCCCTACTCGGTGTCATTTGGGGAGGAAAACCTTCTGACACTCCTCACGAACCCCCTAAAGGCCTAGGCGCCCTCGGAAGCATCGTGAGATATTTCGGTGATCGCCGGGAGCGCAGGCTGCAGGAGCCGAGGACAGGGGTATTGACGGGCGAGGGCCGAGCCTGTGCCCCCGCCATGGGGAGATAATCTCTGGAACGCGGACTTGCAGGGCTGATAGTGATAAACGCCGGTGGACAGCTGTTCAGGGAAATCGGTTTCCTGTTGCATTTCCTTTTCTTTCCATGTGGCTGCTGCCCGGCTGGCCGGGCCTCTCCCGAGGGCGGCACCGGGGTCAGCGGGCGCGATGCACGCCACCCGCCTCGACCCCCGCCCCTCATGGGCACGCTGGGTACCAGGCCCGAGCGGCGGGGCTGGGGGCGCCCTTCCCCTGCGCCTTTCTGAGTGCCGGGTCCGTGCCAGCTGTTCCCTGCTGTCCTGGCGGAGGAGCCAGCGGCTTGTGCTTTATGCTGGGACACAAGGTCCTGTGTTTACAGGACACCATCTCATTTTTAACAGGACGCGCCCAGGAAACTATCCAAACAAGCTTCCATGGGCTGGCCGCCTGCGCCCAGCTGCGGGCTCCATAGCCCACGCAGGTGTGTGGTCCGGGGTCTCCAGGGCTGTTCCGGCCAGCTCCCTCCCTCCCTCCCTCCCCCCTTCCTCCCACTCCCCCTCGCTGCCTCCATCATCCCCGCGTCTCCCCTAAGGCTCTCTCTCTCCCAGATGCTGGCCCGCAGTGACTCCCCCTGCAGACACGGGATTCCAGGGAGCAGGACAGCGCCCGGGGGTGGGGTGGGGGGCTTGCTCTAGCTCCTCAGCCGTTCTTCGGAGCCCGTGGGCCTTTCCCCCCCCAGCAACCCGGTGTCCGAAGGCGCCTCGGGGGCTTTATTTATTTATTTCCATCATTTCCCTGGGGCCTCAGGAACCCCCAGCTTGCGGATGGCGACTCTTTGCTGTGGCTAACGACAGGATGACGATAATGAGAACGCTGATAGTGATAACGACGGCCTTTTTTATGTGGGGAAAACGCAGAGAAATAAAGAGAAACAAGGAAAGGAGAATGAAGACTCGAGGACTGTGAGGGGCAGGGCGCTGAGAAACTCCCTGATAAAACGGAGCGATCTACACAACATTTATGGGGCTTTTAAGGACGGCGAATTTGTCACGCGGTATGAAGCAGCAAGCAGCAGGCAATCGAGGGAATGTCTTCAGGAAAAGACGAGCCGAGGCGCGCCCCAAACGTGCGCGGGGGCCCGAGCAGACGCGACCCCCCCAGCCCCGCGCTCTGAATGCAGATTGGGAAGCTCTGTCTGCTTCGGAGCGAGCAGGGCAATCCACCCGAGCCGTGTGCGATCATCACGCGTCTCTGAAACCGCCGAGCATTCATCCCACTCCTGCAAATAGCGCCGGGAACGGCTCAGGTATCATTCTTCTCTCCTCCCCCGGGGCGCGCTGTCCCCACCGCACCACTCTCTGCAGCTGTGATTTACCTGCGCGCTCTGGCTCGCGGACAGACAAGGGTCTGAAGGATGCCGGGTGCGGCCGGCGCCCTGACAGCCCGCAGCCCCTGGAGCCGAGCGCAGTCGTCGTCATCGCTCACGGGGCTGACTCCGGGTGCAGGAGATGTATGCAATGCGGGGCGCGCGACGCTGCGTGCGCGTCCGGGTGCGGGAAACCGCAGAGTGCGGGGAGCCCTCCGCCGCGTGCGCGCGCGCGCAGGGAGCCAGCCGTCCCTGCGATTTTTCTGAGGTTTGTCAGCGCAGCGACGACTCACTCTGGGGACGGAATGCATGCGGAGATGGGAGATGGAGGCTCTCTCTCTCTCTCCATCCTGTGGGGCTCGCTCTGTCATTCGAGGAGATGAGCAAGGAAAGGGGCCCATCTGGCCGGCGGGGACCTGGGGCCGCCGCGGCGCCTGCGCCCAGCGCCCGGGGCTGGGTCTGTGCCTGCGCCCGCACCGTGGGCTGCGTTCCTGACACGCCACGGGAGACCCGCAGGGGACTCCATCCGGGGCCCGGATAATAGCGCGGTGCTTCCTCATTTCTCCTCTCCCCTTCTTCTCTCGCGCACCGTGGCTTCTTCCAAGAGAGAGACGGTGGAAGGTCTGCGCTGCTCTGTGACATCAAGCGCAGTATTGTCGCACTGCCACCACGGTCGTGTAAGACAATGCCCGCTGGGGAATTAACTGCTCTGTAGCTGTTTAAAAATGCTTTCAAGAGGGTTCCCTTCCATGGAGTCTGGGTCCCTCAGTACTTACAAGGTGACCCCCGTTACTACACGTGCCCCTCCCCCCACTTCCCGCCCTGACAGGGCAGCCAGGCCCCAGGCCGCTTGGTCCCACCTCGTCATCTCCCCCGTGGCATCGTCCATTTCCCGGCAGGTCTCACCTTGTCCCCACTGCGACCCCTCTGTCTCTGGGTTAGGTCACGCTGCCCCCAACGTCTAGGGTCATTTTCTGATGGAAAAAAAAACAACGTAAAAAGATTGTTTAGGTGTTGATTTTGGGGGAGGACAGTTTAATTTTACCGAGGCCATCAGAAACGTCACAAAGGGCCCCCCACTGCCCCCCACCTGGCTCAGGCCCAGCCCCCCCCCCATGTGCGGGCTCGCAGTCTTGAGGGCCCCCGAGGTCGGGAGCGCTGACTCGCATTAGCGCGTCTCGCCGGAGACAGACACAGGAAACCAGAGTGCCCGGTCGTTAATTTGCCGTGAGGCAGCGAGCTGTCAGGTAGACCAGATGTTCGCGCCGTCCTGGCCGGCGGGCCCTGCCGCGGTGGGCGAGCGTCCTGGGGACCCGGCCGCGCAGCCCCGCGCCCGGGGGGCGGGCGTCAGACCGGAGCACCAAGGATGACGACTCTGACGCCCAGCTTCGTGACCTGACGGCGCACCTGGTGGGCAGGGGGGCGGCACGGTCCCCAGGATGTCCCCTTTCCATTCCTTAGTCCTCTGCGCACTCCTTGTGGTTCGCCTGCCCGCTCTCCCCACACCCAAAGGCCCACTGCCTCGTCCGACAGCGGCGCGAGGGGCCTCCTGCCCGCCTCCGGGGCTGTCCTGGGGTCAGGTGGCAGACAGTGCCACGCGTGGCCGAGTCCGCACGGGGAGAAGGGGTTCTGGTTCTTTCGGAACCTGCCGTGGGGCTGGCCCGGCGGTCCGAGTGCGGAGCCGAAGATGGATGCGCCAGTCCCCGCAAGGCGACCTCGCGCTGGGACCCCTGTTCCCACCGGCTCGGCGCGCTTGCGCGTCAGGGCGCCCCGCACGCACGCCCATCCCGCGGAATCTCACCTTCACCCCCGTTGCCACCGACCCCGCGCGCTTGCGCGTCAGGGCGCCCCGCACGCCCATCCCGCGGAATCTCACCTTCACCCCCGTTGCCACCGACCCCGCGCGCTTGCGCGTCAGGGCGCCCCGCACGCCCATCCCGCGGAATCTCACCTTCACCCCCGTTGCCACCGACCCCGCGCGCTTGCGCGTCAGGGCGCCCCGCACGCCCATCCCGCGGAATCTCACCTTCCGCCTGGGTGAGAAACGCGGTTAAGATCCGGTCCCGGATGGCGGATGTTAGTGTCCCCTAGCCACTAACTCCCCAGCACGCACAAAGGCTGTTTGGCTTAGGGACAGCAGTCACAGGCAGAAGCGCGACTCACAGTAGGCATGACGCACAGGTGTGACCGCACAGGCCCGCCGACCAGCCGCGGAGGGACGTCACCGCCTGGCCGTTGCCGGCGCGTCAGCGGTTGTGTCTTCGGACTTGGGGGAGGCCGTGGTTGACTCCGGCGGGGGTCGGGGCAGCCACTCGCAGCCGGTCGGCTGCGGTCAGTGTCCCCATCCGCGGACGTCTCCTGGGCCGCCTGCAGTGGGGGAGGGGGAGGGAGGAGCAGGGGATGGCTCTGCGCGTCTGAGGGGCGGGCCCTGCGGGTGTGGGGAGACCTCAGCGGCCCTGAGTGGACGGACCGGCCGACCTTCCCCCGGGGGACATCTGGGGCCTGCCGCCCGCCTGCTGGGACAGCTGTGCTGACCGCTCGTCGGGACTCCGCCTTCCCAGGGCACTGCCGGAGGGCGCGTGGGTCCATCTAGCGTCCGACGGGCGTCCGCCCACTGCACCGTCCTCCTGAGCAGTGGCTTCCGCTGGACCACGGGGCTGACCATCAGGCGCGCTGACGGCGCCGACCACGGGGCTGACCATCAGGCGCGCTGACGGCGCCCCCCGGGGGCGCGGCGAGGTCGCCCGTCCCCCCCCCCCCCACGGCTGCGGGAACGCGACCCCGTCCTGCGTGATTAGCGCCTCGCGCCGCAACTCTAACGGGTCACTTCCCATACCGGGTGGCTTTGGCCTTGCCGTCTGGGCCCCGCTACAGTGCGGGGACCCCGCCTGCCTGGGGGGACCCCGCCGCGCCGTGCGGGATCGCGCGAGCGTGGTGCATGGGCAGCTCTCGCTAATGACAAAGACAGCTGTTACCCTAAAAAAAAAAAAGCACAATCCACTTAACGACAGATCCTCTAAGTGTATCCGGATGCGAATCTCACGTTTGTCTCCTCGTCCCCAGGACGCGCGCGCGCGCAAGGGCTGTCCGGGTCCAGCACCTGTGAGACAGGTGGGTTTCCGAGCCGGCGGGCGCCGGGCGGCCCCAGCCCTTCTCCTGGGGCCCCGCGGGCGTGCGAAGACCCTGGGACCCCCCGGGGCCGCGTGACGAATCGCGTCCCCTCCTCCAGAAACTGTGGCGTCCTGTTCCGCGCCGTGGAAAACCCATCAAAGTCTCTCTCGACATCTGGGGCATGAAATAGTGAGGACGGCGCAGAAAGATGCCGGCTCGTACCTAACGACCTTGCGCTGGGCGGGGAACAGAAACAGCTCATTAGAGTGATTTAATGTGGTATTTCGTTAAAACTAAATCAAAATAATCTATGGAATGCGGCTGAGATCCATCTGAACTTGAAACGCACACGGCTGTGCGTTATCTCTTTGTTTTCGTTTCGCAGGGAGATGGAATTCTAAACGTGAAGTACTACAGAACCAAGAAGCTTTCCAAATTAAAAAAAATTTTTTTTTTTTTTTTTTTTTTTGCAAAACAGGCTCAGGATCTTGAAATGGCTGCTTAGCAGGACATGGACACGACTGGGCTCTGTATCCGAAGCTGTGGCACAAACAGAACCAAAAAGAGAGAAAGGAAGGAAATGACACGTATGAGGATGTGTGTAGGAAGGGGGGAGGAGAGGAGGAACGTTCCGGAAGTGATACCTAGGAAATAGCTCAATAATTCTCACGATTCTCGCGATTCTCGCAATCCGACATGGGCCCAGTTATCTGCTGCTTTCTTCCGGAAGGAGTTTTACTGGGCCAGTTCCCTGGTCTCTCCTGAAACAAAAAGCTTAGAGCCCCCACAGCCTGGTACCTGGGAGACCCTGAGCCACCACGGGAAGTGACTTCGCCCGCGCCTTTCAAGAACGTTTCAAGGTCACGCCTTGTCGTGGATGCCCCACTTACGTCAGTCGTACAGAGCGCCCGAAGGTGCAAGAGAGAGAACGTCCCAAGATTTCTAAGGGGTCACTGAAAATCTCCCTCCGTCCACGGCGGGTTGACGTGACGACTTCTGAAGGGCCCCTTCCCGTGCGTGGCCATCTCATCAGAATCACACGCCACGCGACCCCACCCCAGAGCCCGGACCTCTGCATTCTCAGGGGACCTCTGCATAATTCTTGGGCACCCCAAGGCCTGGGAACCCACCGCTCTGTCTTCCGGGAAGATGGGTTTTCCACAGCAGATTTTGGGGAGAAAAATCGGTAACTGGAAGCCTGGGAAGGCAGAACCGTCCAGAGCTGAGGGAAGATTTTATAAAGATAAAGAGGAAGGCAAACGAGACAGATGTCCTTGAACCCAGCTAAAGGGTAGCACAGGAGGGAACAGCGTTGAGCTAAGAGAAGGGAGAGCTTTAACAGACGCAGCCATTAGCCAGGAGGGCGGAATGAGGGTTATTCACCACATGCGTTCCAATTCCGCAGAGCAGCGGGAATTCCATCTGACACGACGGGAATTGTCCTGAGCCCCTGTGCTAGGCCCTCCCCAAGACGCCACCCACCGCCCAGGGCTTCTCCACCCGTTTCGGGAGGGGGCGCCTCCTGGAGAGGGGTCACAGGCCCTGGGATAGACACCCTCCACCCCCCGCTCCCCCAGGTGTCACAGACACTTCCGGAACCCGCTGGGAGACTCCTCGCTGGCCGGGAGGGAGAGAAGGGTGGGGCCGACAGCAGGGTGGGGCCGGCAGGGGGCACCTGGCTACTGTCCTGGTATGCAGATGGCAGGACATCGCCAGTGGGCCAGGCCGTGGCCCCTCATCCCCTCTTCTCCAGGAACCCCTCTCCTCCCCCTGTCCCCGCTGGCCTGCCCTGTCCCTGACTCCAGGGCCGGCTGTGTCAGCCATGGGACAAGCTTATTAAAAGCTACAAGGCGGGCGTAGGGCTCCTGGGAATGGGCAGAGTTTGCCTCGGGTGGTCAGGTGACAGGCCGTGGCTTTGGGCCTCTGCTCTGCCTGACATGTCCTTCCCGGAGGTGGACAGCTGCCTGAAATGGCCACTTTTCAGGGTCCTGTTCTCCTTCTCGTAGCTGTAGGCAGCTTTAAGTGACAATCTCCCCCCAGGACACGGTTTTGAGGAGCAGGCTTTAGATCCTGTAATTGTACACCCGCGCTTTAAACACTCACGATGAAGAGTATCCAAGGGCCTGCGTTTCCGCAGCTGGAAACACTGTTCCCATAAGGCAAGCGGGCGGCGGCCACCCACGGCGAGGGCGCGTCTCTGCGGGGCTCCCTGGTCCAAGTCGTTCTTCATCCCGTTGTGTCCCATCCCGGAACCCCTCTCCCTGCCCGGCCGTGTCCTGCTGAGATTTATCAGGGGCCTGGACGCTTCTGTGTGATCAGAACCTTAAACCTCCCGACGATTTTTCTTTTCTAGGTACTATCTCGAGGAAAAATAATTTAGAAAATCCCAAACCTCGCCGTCTGGTCCCGAGAACACCAACCCAGTCGGAAATGGGGCTGCTCCCCGGCCCCACTTTCCCCTGTAATTGAATTTCCATGCGTTTTCTTTGGAGATGTTTGGCTGTTTCACATTTGTTAATGATATTTGTTGCCGTCACTGCAACGGCCAGACTAATTCCTCTGTGGTTTATTAAAGGTTTAGCAATCCTGCTTGAATAAATTAAAGCGAGGAGTGCTTTTTCAATGTCAGGCTCAGTCTCAACGCTAAACCTCACCATGTGCCTTTGAAAATCTGAAGTTCATTTAAGTCTCCTTACTGAAGGGAGACCATCGCGAACAGCTCTTCCTCATAGTAGCTTACAAATCAATTTACAATGGACAGAAACACAGCGAAAGGAAACATATGTCTATGACATGATGTTCGATGCCACGTGCTTGACAAATCGAAGCTCCCTGAAATACCATCATGAGAAAAATACACTAAACATTTCTTGGTTTCTAACTTCGGATCATACTGTTCTAATTTCACATCATTATGCTGAAATTAAGGCTACAAACATTGTTAATTATGCTTTTAGGTCAAGCCCACACACGTTACTTTGGTGGCTGATGTCACGGCTGGTATGTGGCACACGTGTCTACCTAGAAGAGATTCCAGATGCATGTTTATCTTTTTCTTGGAAGGTGAGATGGGACGGTTCAGCAGGCTGATAAATAGACAGACGCCCCGTCAATACTGAAACATTTGTGTATCTCATGGAGCCTTTTTCATCTCGCTTTATCATCTTCCTGGAGGAATATTATGCAAAGCTCGGTGCCACGGGGCAAGGCCAGGGGACAGCGGGCCAGTACGTTTCTGTGGGTTCCTGAGCTATTGCTAAGTAAAAATGATGATGATGATACAGATGAGCCTGGGAATACTAATGCTAACACTTCTTAGGCGATTGAAAGGTGCGAGGCACAACGTGAAGTGTGTCTACGCGTTGCTTCGTCCGATGCTCGGGGCCGGGCGCGTGGATGGAACGGCTGCTCGGCCACCAGAGCGTGCGCTCACGCGGAGCCACCAGCCCCGCCCGGTCCCCGCCTGCAAATCCCAGCGCTGGGGCCTCCTGATCTTACCTGGAGCCAGAGGAGCCTCTGGTCTTTCTCCCAGATGATGGCAGTTGGCCTCTGTCACCGCGATCTGGGGGTGTCGATGACTGCGTTGTGACGAGGAGACCAGGAAGCCTCAGCCCCGTCTCTTTCCTCCTGTCCTGGGAAGTGACGTTGCTTTAAGATGAAAGCAAACTGAGTATAATAACTGCAGCTCGTATTTATTGGCTGTCTGTCATGAACCAACACCTTGCTGTACCTGGATCACACACACGAGAGGGTTTAATGTCTTCAGCAATCACGTGACCCTTTTGCTGATCCTGGGCGATGTGATTGGTCTCCCAGCCCAGGCTGGGAGCTGTGCCCGAGGAGGCGGAGGCTCCCGGAGTCGCTGATGCGACCGGATCTCATTGTCAGCCCTAAGTTTACATTCTCGGTCCCTCGATGCAGTCCCTCCCCGTGCAGTGTGTCACATGCCCAAGGGGCCGATATCGGGTCTAAACCACGATTTTGGGGAGCTCTGGCGCTATCATCAGTCCGATCTTCAGTGCAAGGAAAAAGGGTGAGTCTGTGGCCACGCCGCCCTGAACGTGCCCCATCCCGTCTGACCTCGCACGCTAAGCATGGTCGGGCCTGGTTAGTCCTTGGATGGGAGACCGCCTAGGAAGACCAGGTGCTGTAGGCATAACAAATAAGAAATAAGGGATTTTAAACTGACGAGGTCCTTGCAATCTGTGAGGTCAACCGAGGGTTGCCTCACCTAAAGAAATAAAATATAAAAATAAATAAATAAATAAATAAATAAATAAATAAAAAAATAAAATAAAATATAATAAAATAAAACAAAATAAAATAATAAATAAGAAAGACAGACAAGAGAGCATCTATGTGCACAGAGGAAGCCGGCTGCAGGATCCTCTGAGGCGTTTGAGCCGCTGGGTGGACGTGTGCCCGGTCGTCCGCTGGGTCTACCCTTGACACCCTTCCCCCCCACCCCAGGTCTAGATTCTCGCTTACTCCCCATGGGACGCGTTCTAGCACATTCCGCGCCTCCGCCCCGCAGAACCCAAGGACGCCGAGCTTTCCACCGTTAACCTTCACGTAACAAGAAAATCCTTTCGTGCTGACTTCGGTTTATGTGGTTCCCGGGGACAAAATGATGGGTCAACTCCACGTTTTCCTGCGCTCGTCCCAGCGGGCGACGGGAAGCCACGTTCCCGCTCTGTCCGCGTCTCCGAAGTGTCGCTCTGCGGTGACAGAATCCCGCGGGTCACCCAGGAAGCAGAACACATCAAAGGTGTCCTTTCACGGGGATGTGGCTTCACTTCTGGGCACAGAGAGGGGGTCAGGGGTCGCACCCGGCCGCTCAAACTCCGGGTTTCCAGCTGCGGAGAAACAGTCGCTGGTTCGTTCGTTGGTCACCATTTCCGAAGGCACATGCGCCGTTCCAACCCTCAGTTTAGTAGTCGTGTTTAACGTTTCCCCTGCTCTCATTTAAATATTTATACACTTTCCTTCCCCACATCCCACCACCAAATGAGGATATTTATAGGTAAGAGATGCCTCGGATTGCTTTCCGAAGGAGTGCGTTAATTTAATCTTGAAAGTGCAGTTCCAACTCAACATTTTCGAGAGTAAAAAATTGAAAGTCTAATAAAAAGCTACGTTTTAATTATAACGTGGAAAAGCATGGCCATGGCGATCACGTGACTCTGTCTTAGCGATCCGCAGGCACGAGCCACACGGCATATTCAAAAGCATCTTTCCTGCTATATATAAGACGCTAAGTAGTTCTCAGTATGTAAACACTATCAACCACAGTTTATTCAGTGTAATTAAGCTACAGAAGCTAACATTTAGCAGAATATCTTAATTTATGCCTGAGAACAGCAAGATGAAAACAAAAATCAGACGAAGACCAGATTTCTTCACGTTCTCTTTGAAATGGATGGATGGATGTCAGTGTTTGTCAAAGTGCAAACGGGGCCGTGGGATTGGGAGCGATTGCCCTCGGGGTCTGGGAGTGTGGGGGGTTGAGGACCCCAGCGGAGGTGGGGAGAGGACGAGTGAGGAAAGTGTTTGTCCTGTGAGCTCCATTGCAGGTGCCATGGTTGGGTTTGGTTCAAGTTAAATGTTAACCTATACAAATCGATCGCGAGACTTTTTACTTCTCTCTTTCTCTCCCTCTTTCTTGTTCTCTTCTTTCCTATAAATCGTGTGCGTTTTTATTACACTTCTAAAATCGGCCATCTCTTGGAATTAAACGTTTGGTTATTTTCCCAAAGTTTTTGTCTGTTTTTTAATCTTTTAACATTCTAGGTTCCACGTAAAGGCCAAACGCACAGGCAGCTGGGAGGCCCGAGGACGCTTTTGCTGCTCGAGTCGACGTGCCTGGCCATCTCGGCGGGGTCGCCTGCCCGCGGCCGTAAGGAGTCTTCGTCTGTCACCGTTAGGGAGATGGGGTGACGTTATTTACAAAGAACGCGTCGCAGAGGCGGGAGCTGGGCGGTCCCGTCCCCAGCCCCGATCGCCCGTCAGGCTGCACGCGCGTCTTCCTGCTGTCAGGGAGCGGACCGCGCTGGTGGCACCTCTGGGTCACGCGGCGCTCCTGGGCCGTGCCACCTGCCAGGCGCCCGGAGGACGACCCAGGGGTGCGGCGGTGACTGTGACTCAGGGGGTGTCTGACACTTAGGGCTTTACACTTGAGTCACACTGAGTCTGTTTTACTCATCAGCCCAAACCCAGAACCTGTTCATTACATTTATTTTCATGGAATCACAACCAGGTTTAAATTCGAAGTTAATGTGAAATAAACATTTTTTTTTTTTTTTGTGACAGTAGGGATATTTTTCAGTCTACGTTATCACAAATTTTCCCCAGTAGGGTAGCATTTTATATGTCTCTTGAGTGTCCTACGGACACCTGCTCTTATTGGCGTTTGGTGGTGAACTTGGCATTGTCACCGCGTCTATGTGCTATCGCGATGTTTCAGGGTTGTAAACCATTTTGGAGCTGGTGTGTGGGCACGTGTGTGTGTGTAAGAGAGGGCGGGAGTGAGTTCTTAGGTCCAACCCGGGTAATATAGCACTACGAATTATATTGATCTAATTAATCTAATTAAATTGCAACTAGACACAGTTTTGCACATCCCATCTGTCCGCATTAAGGTTCTGTGAACCGAAGCTGCCCATCCAGGCATTTTTATACCCGGTATTTCTCTCAGCATCTCCGGGACCTTGGGTATTCGAGCAGGATAGAACTCATTTCAACAGCTCGGCAAAACAGGATATTGAATGGCGAGGAGGAACTGGAAGATGAGCAAAAAAGGAAAATGCATTTTTTTTTGTTAGAGCCGAAGATTTCAGAAATTTAAAAGTACAGATGGATTCAGAAGGAAACAATCAGTTCTCATCCCCACCCCATCCCTC
>PVKZ01006248.1:0-38044 GCA_004027375.1 Macroglossus sobrinus
ACACACACACACACACACACACTTAGAAAAACACTGTACCGGGACCCGGGGTGGTTCAATCGTATGTGATCGGCTTTTCTGAAAATGAAGAAACGGAGTAGGCCATTTATGTAAAGAGCCCTCTCAGAATGGATTAGACGTAACGGCGGTTAGCATTTTTACTGTATCGACAGCCGGCCATTAGGCAGCCCCACTCCAGCCCAGCCACTGAGAGAAAATCGAATAGAGAATAGTAGTTCCCTGGCTGGGCTGAGCAGCACAACCTCTCAGTAGCTGCCGGGCCCCGGTGACAGGGCTGTCACCGATTATCCTCTCTCGGCCGGGAATAATTTCCCCCATCACCCTCATATTTACTCCGAGGCATCGTCATGACCACGAAACAAATAAGCGAAATGCATCACCAGGTGTAGCACTGCTCTGGAGAGAGCCCGCCACCCTGGCCATCGCGTCCGCGACCGAAACGACGCGGAATTGGGAGCCTAATCGTCTCCTGTGCCGTCCAAGGATGGGTCACGTTCCCGCGTCTGACGTTCTGAGGTGTTCGCGTGTGTGCAGAGGGAGGCGGGCGAGGGAGCGAAGTGGGGATGAAAGCAATAAAGAAGGAGAGGCACGTTCGTGTGGGGGGAGTGTCCGGAACGCACGCCACGCCACGATTCGGTCAGGAGCTGTGTGGCTTTGCATATTTGAACGCTCTCCTCATTAAAGCAAGTGAATCCTTTTTTATAGCCTAGATAGGAGATACGTCTCTTATGTCTCCTGGAAAGCTGGGATTTCCAAAAGAGTAGGACTATGCCCACATTTTCAAGTAAAGATAAGAATATTATTTGTCTGTTATTCTCTAAATTCCAGGATTCTGTCCCTCCCTCTTCTCAACGAACCCCATGGACTATGGATTATTGTCTTGGGGAGGATCATTTTTTTATAGAGCTGTTCCACCAATAATCAGGCTACAAGCCAAGAGCTAGCGCTTGACATTCATCAGACTCGAAAGAGGCACCTTTTCGAGAAGCATTTTGTCAAGAGAACCCCCTTCTCCAATAAGGGCTGTGCATGAGGGTTGGTGCTATCAGGCAGATATTTCTAATTCATCGGGAAGCTTCAAGTGCAGTAAGCAGCAGCACGGTTCTCTTCTCTACTTTGCTTCTGGAGTGGAACGGCTGTCTGCTCGCCGTAATTGGGTTTCATTCATTATCTTTCATTTCAATAAAATCACAGGAAAACAAACACAGCGACGTACACGTGTAGACTAATTGCTTATGGAAATTCGGGTGCCGTCTTGGTATATAAATCTTACCCCTTGCATGAGGAAGACACAGTTGTGACACTGCCGTGGCATTTTACACCGATCTGTAATTAGAGAGAGAAGCAGGTGCAATTAGCAGGTCTTCCCCACCAAGCGGGTAGCACTCTCGGGTAAATATTTACAGCTGCATAAAACAGGCGGTAATAATGAGAGTTTTCGCAGCCACACGTTCCCGAGCATCCGACAAATAGTACGACAACGTGGTCATTCTCCGCCGCTTTGTCGTTTGTGAGACGCGCTTCTGCGTGGCTCGCCGGACGGGAATCCGGGCTGGGTCGGCGGCGGTGATGAAAACGGGGAACTGAGGTCTCTCCCCTCCCCGCTTCAGTGAGGCGCAATTAAAGCCGCCGACTTAGAGGTGACAGCGGCCAGGAGTCCTGCATGGAGAGAAGATGCCTTGTGTTTTCCCCTTCTTTCTCCTCTCTCGTTTCCTTTTCTGTCCGAAGGAAGGAAACCCATGGCCCACGGCCACGATGCAGCCTTCACAAACTCCACACCGCTCACCGGGGCTCAGCCCGACCTGCAGCTGTCGCACAAAATAAAATCAGACGCGACCCACCCTGAGCAAACACCCTCGGTGGCTCTTTATTACCCAAGGATAGGCACGTTGACCCAATCCGAACCAAATTTAATATTTTCTCCCAAATATTTTTTTTTTTAAATCCATGCTGGGGGTTGAGAGGAGTCAGGGAGTCTGCGAGCCGTCATTTGACATCGGAATTATTCGGAGGCTAATACGTAAAGCGATTCACTAGCTGATTTGGAGACGTGTCCATCAAGACATCCCTTGCACGCCCAGGGAAGATGGACTCTGGCTTAGGACTGCAGGTACCGCAAAATAAAACCGAGGCTGAGCTCCGATGAGTACGTTCCGTCTTCATTCCTGATGATGCATTTTGTTTTTCTCGATCCTGAGGACAAACCTGGGAGGGCAGTGTCGCAGACACCTGCCTTTCCCCACACCTGTAAAAAAGCATTTTAACGTTTATTCAAAATGATAACCGTATGCAGCCAACAACACGGTGTCGCAAGGCGCCTCTGCTAATTTCAACGCGCTGATTAAGATTTTAAGCGACGCTTCTAAATTGGGCTGTCAGGCCGCCGTCCGCCACGCGGGGCGAGGTTCTGATCTCCTGCAGCCTTGTCTGAGCGGCAGCCTCTCCGAGTCGATTGCCAACGGGGCTGGCGGCGTTCGGTGTCCCTTCATTCATTTTCGATGAGATGGGGGGGAAGGTGACTGCATTAGCCCCCCCGATTATCCGAGAGACGTGGCCCAAAATAAAAACGGCTTTGCTGAGAGAGCCTTCTCCTGAGGAATGTCCCAGCTGACAAGGAGCAATGTTAATTACCCACCGTTAGGATCTGAAAGACACCAGCATTTTAATTACAGATGGAAATTCTGAGCCATGCTGTTCGTATAAGCAAAGAATAGGCAGATGGTGTTTTTCTTGGAGGGAGCCGTCATCTCTGGAATCCCTGCAAACGTAACTGCAATGCATGCGACGTGTCAGAGAAGCATCCAGTCCATCCATGCCTGAGCAGCCCGGGCGGGGACGACTTCTTTCTCATGAGACAAAGAAGACTGCACTGTCGTTGGCATTCCGCTTCTCCCAGCATCCTTCTTGGGAGGCCCTGCCAGCCGGTTTGCGTGGCCGTGTCTGCTGACACAGTCTGCAAGGGATAGCTTTGCAGTAGGCGGAATCACCCCTCCAGCTTCAATACCTGTGGGGTGGGGGGGGGGGGCCAAACCATTACCAAACAGAAATGATATCAAGTGCTTTCAATAGGCATCTCAGATCAGTTGGAAACCATGTCTGCTAACTACCTACCTAAACTCTAGGTAGAAAAATTCTGCAGGCTGGAAAAACTAAATCAAGTTCAAAGCTTTGGAGCTGTGGGGAATTCCGGAGTCTTCTCATTGCCCAGGACCACTCTCTCCTCCAGAAGTAGGCTCTCTGTGGCTTTATGCCTTTATTCGCTCATCATCCCCTTCTTCATTAGGAATCTTCCCAATGTCCAAAAGGTACCCAAGGAGAGCACGTACGTGGGTGTTTATGGAGGCCAAGTTGAACTTGACCTCGAGCTGAGACACTGCGGCCTTCTTGGGGTTGTGAGATGGTGCATCTCAGCGCTTTGCGAAACTGATGGGTTAGGAGATGGTGGGGGGCGGGGCATATCACGTCACTCAGCCAGAAAAGAATATAACATTTCCCTATTATATTAAAATGAGCAGTGATATATTAGGAACGAGAATTTAAATGTATTAACTATTTAAGATGAAACAGAGGATTTGAAAGAGAAGGTTTTCTCCGAGTGTGTCGCCTAAGCCTTGTCCCCCTGGGAGTTCTGGGTAAAGGGTGGTTCGAGCTTATTCTGCTTTGCTGGGCAATGCCAGGGAGAAAGTTTGCAAAGGTGTGGTATGCCTGGGTGCTCAACGGTTTTCAAATCTGGTGCCTTTTATCCTGCGTCTTAGTATTTAAAATAAATAAATAAATAAAAGAGCCCAACTGTGCCACATGGGATCTGGTCCTACCCATGGGGTCATCTCTTAATGCAAAGTAGCAAAGAGTGAGGGGGAAGAGAAAGCTAGAGGTGAGGGATGGCAAGGAGGGACGTGGGGGAGGGGAGGGCGGGGTCCCACATAGGTCATAACAAAAACGCAGAAAACGACTAGCCAAACTTCATCTGCAAGGAGCCAGACACCTCACCCCCAAACCATTCCTGTTATCTGCAGGATTTTGGCAAAGATGAGAGGAGACTGAATAAAAATCTAAGACCACCTTATAAGCAAGCCTGCCACAAGGTGACCAATGAAAGGAAGAGAAGTAGCTGCCCCTTTGTGTGAGAGTCACCATCTCACCCGATCGCCGTCGCAAACCCACTGTTTGCGGATGAAGAAACCGGAGGGCTGAGGAGGACGGACCACGGGTTCAGGTGAGCACGGCTGGCGAGCGGTGGAGCCTCCTCCCTTAGCCACACCGCCCTTCTCGAGGGCAGGTCTGCAGTCCAGGCACTCGAAATCTGGGATGCCCGCAGGTCCCACGTGGGGAAGAGAATGAAAACGGAAAAGCTCTCAGCTGAAAAGTTACAAAAACGACATCCTCGTTCCCAGCCACCACATCCTAGCTGGGCGGCTGCTGGTTTCCGCTCATCTTGTCTCCCCCGTTCTCCTGAGCATCCCCTCCCTCTCCACCGATCACTCCTCCCTCATCTATCTACCTGCCCTACCTGAAATGTCAGAGCTTCTCGGCATCCCCCACGAGACTCTCTTCTTTCTCTCCCTTGTTGCTCCAGACCAGGGTTGAGAGACCTAGGATGACTGACATTTTGGCCTTGATAAATCTTTGCCCTGGGGGTCATCCTGCGCTTGAAGGATGCTGACCAGCATCTCTGGCCTCTACCCGCCAGAGGCCGGTAGCAATTTCCCGCTACCCGCCGATGGTAACGGCCAAGAATATATCCAGCCATCGCCAACATCCCCCCTGGTTAGGAACCACCGTTCCAGACGATTTTATCCATTTCGAGTAGTTAATCACCACCCACACGTTTAGATCCTCCCTCAATCCTTGGACTTAGCAGACCTCGGAAGCCTCCAAGCCCCTCTGGCTCCTCTCGAAGTCTATCTTTAGGAAGCCACCCGTGAGTCCCTTGAGTGCGATAAGGTAGAGGGTTGTATTGCGTTATGAGACATTCATTCGTTCTTTCGTTCATTTACTCACCATGTTAACCGCTGGGCATCAACCAGTGAGCAAAATCCCAAGTTGCTGCCCGGCCTCAGAGAGCCGACAGACCCCTCCTCCGTCGGACTCCGGGCTCCTGACAGGGCCCCGGCCTGTCACCTCTGAAGCCCACATGGCTCAGAGGCTGGTGTACAGCATGTGCTCCATAAACGTCTTCAGAGCTAACAGAAGACGGTGCTCCCTGATGCGCAGGCCTCCCCCTAAAGCATCCACCGGCATCGCACTCCCATTCAAGCCTCAAGCTGGGGTGCTGGCCTCACCTCGCCCCGCCTGACCGTCTCGGGGGAGATGGGCCGGCTCAGCCGTGGAGTTACCAGTTAGGCCAGGCATTTGCTCAGGGATTACGGGGCCGCTTCCAGAAAAGGACTGATTACCGGGTGTCCTCACCCACCGGGCGTGGGAATAGCCCTCCAAATATTTGCCAAGAGTTCCTGACCTTTACCTTCCATCCCATAGCCCCACAGGGCCAGCTCGGGAGCCTGGCCGATACAGGTGACTGGTGGCTTGAGGCTCCACCCGCTCCTCCCTCCCACCGGCTCAGGGCTGGCTCTTTGGTATGCAGACCAGGCCTGGCTGGAGGGGCAGCGCCTTCCCCGCGTCACTCTTCCTGTTAAATAGGAAACGCCTGCAGCTCTCCCTGCCGATTCTGCTGAGAACATCCATGCCCGCGGTGGCATCGCTGTCATGTGTGCTCTGCAGGAGCCCTGGCTGACGTGACAGATCGGGATGGAGGGGAAACTGGGGGCTTCGGGAAGTTCAAAATTCCCCCAACTTCCCCGGATCAAGATGAGCCGTTTCACTAGTCCAAAATAAATAAATAAATAAATAGATGCCGAGTGTGGTCCTCGGCGATGCTGGGGTTTTCCCTGCAGGCAAAGCCCAGGGCACCGGGCGACAAGGTCACTGCTGATGGAGAGGCAACGACAGAAAGGAATCGTCTGGACCGATGATGTCTGGACCGAGTGTCAGGCAGACACCCCGTCCTCTGCAGGCTGCAGGTGAAGGGAGGCGGGGAGGGCACCTCCTGGGAGAAGACACCAGAGCTCCCCCAAAAGAGCCACAGCGTGCTGGGGACAAGGTGGCCCAGTAGCACACGGGACGCCTAGTTCAATTCGAATTTCAAGAAATAACGCATCATTTTTGAAATTGTACTGGTATATATCTTGGATACATAAAAATTGTGTGTATTTAAGGTGTACCGCTGGATATTATGAGATCTGTGTACATTGTGAAAAGATCACGATTAAGCTGAATAACGTATCTATCTATCACCCCTACGTAGTTATCATTTGGGTATGTTGAGAAGATTTAATTAGGATCTATCCACTGAGCAAATTTCAGGTGGACAATACAGCATGAACTATCATTACTGGCTGTGTATCAGACCTCTGGAAACTTCTACCCTTGAGCCAAAAAAACAAAAACAAACAAAGAAACAAAAATTAATACATACATATAATGGGATTTTATTCAGCCTTAAAAAGGAAGGCAAGACTGCCCTTTGCCACCACATGTATGAACCTAGAGGGCATTCTGCTAAGTGGGATGGAATAAGCCAGACACAGAAAGATAAATACGGTATGAACTCACTCATATGCGGAAATTAAAGTAGTCGAACTCACAGAAGCAGAAAGCAGAATGGTGATTCCTGAGGCAAGGATGGGAGGGTAGAATAAAAAAGTATTACTCAGAGAGCACATAACTTTTTTTTTTTACCGTGGTAAAATATCCATAATATAAAATTTGCCATCTTAATGATTTTTAAGCACACGATTTCGTGATGCTAGGTGCACTCGCATTGTTGTGTGACCATCACCACCAGCTAGTTTCAGAGCTTTTTTTCATCACCTCAGACAGTAACCCCTTAAGCGGTCACTCCCCGTTACCCTCCCCTCCAGCCCCGGCAACCACTAATCAGCTTCGGTCTCTACGGATTTACCAATTCTGGACCTTTCGTATAAACGGGATCACCTCATATGTGGCCTTTGATGTCTGGCTTCCTCTACTTAACATAATATTTTCAAGCTTCGTCTATGGTGCAGCCCGTAGCAAGCCCCCACTCTTTGTCACGGCTGCGTAATATTCCACTGCATGGGCATACCACATTTTATGTATCCATTCACCCTCTGACGGACACTTGAGTTGTGTTCACCTTTTGGCTGTTGTGAATAGAGCAGCTGTTTGTGTAGAGGTTGGAGTGAACACCTACGTTCAATACTTTTGGGGTACCTACAAGTGGAATTGCTGGGTCTTATGGGAACTGTATGTTTAAACTTACTGAGGAACTGTCAACGGTTCCCAGCGGGGCTGTGACATTTGACCTCACCAGCCGCACTGTGCCAGGGCTCCGTAACGCTGTGGGGTACAGCTGGAGGGAGTGGGCTCCGAGGGATGAACGTGAGACAGACGGGGAAGAAGTGGAGTAGGTATGACCCGCTGCAGCACTGATTTTGGGGAATAAGGGACAGAGACGCGTCAAGGACGGTGCCTGGGTTTTGGGGTGGCGGGGGGACCCTTCATTGAGCTGGACACACAGAAGACGACTGTTCGTGGGGTGAACGTGGGCTCAGTTTGGTGCCCGTTAATATTATCAGAGTGCTCACTCTTTCCCAGGGCTTACCTCCGTTGTTTTACCGAAACCTCGCCAACCCTTCCGGGTGGAGCTCAGACAGGACCCGTGACCTGCCCGAGGTCACACAGCTGGCGAAGAGCAGCAGCCGGGAACGGCCCGCTGCACCACACAGCCCCCCTCCCAGCAGCCCTGATTCGTCCCCACCCCCGATGGGTGGGCATTAGTGCCATTCTCGTTATCGACCCTGAGAGAGTCACCAAGTTTCCTTTCTATTGTTTGGACACGCCGGAAATATTTCAAGAGTTACCAAAACCAAAAAAAAAAAAAAAACAAAAAAAAAAACAAGTGTTTTATTTTTATAATGAGAAAAAGGATAGAGATTTAAAAGGAAAGTGAAGCATCCAAAAAAGGTGGTGACGCAAAAAAAGGCCCCGAAGCCAAGGGGCTTCTCTGTAGGACGAAAGACCCCATCGCAGACGTCATCGGTCTGGAAACATGTCTGCGAGCAGATGGGGGTCAAAGGATAGAACATCCGAATCGGTGGCTGGGTGAATACCGAGTGACCTCGCTCGCCGGGACCTCAGGGGGGCGGTTCCCCTAAGGCTTGGATCAAGCTTTACCTACATAAGACAGCGCTGGAGAGTTAAGCCATGTCCTCCCCCAGATCGCCACGATTCTCTGCTACTGTGAAAAGGGGCAGATTGTAAATGGAGCCCCGGTTTTGAAGGAAAGTCCAGAGAGGCACTCGGGGGAGTAAAGGATGGGGTGTCTTGCTTCCTTCCTGCCTCTGCTGACGGCTGGGGCCCAGACTCCGGAGGTGACCCAAAGTGGTGTGAGGGATGCTTTGATAGGTACCCCATCACAGTGGCCCCCTATTCTTTGGCACGCAGAGCTGACAATTCCTAAGGCTGCTATAAAGTGCTGACAGATATGGCTTCGCATGTTGTCACCCACCTCCCACCCTGAGCTGGCTTTCCTGTGCCCTCTTGGAGAGAAACGGCCACTGCCGCACCCCCAAAAAAGAGGGAGCAGCAACCCCCAGGAAAAGAGCACACTGGGCCATCGGTTCCCTTGGGGGAGCTGAGGCGAATGGGGAAAATTAGTCCAAAGGAGAAATAAACATTCCTTTGCAGGGGATCAAATAAACGCCCAACACTCCCCGAGTCCAGAGTGGAGTTGGCAGAAAAAAAACCAAACAGGTACAAGGAGGACATGGAGGTGGCTCCAGGTGACAGAGACATGCACAGAATCAGTGATGCTGGGCTCTGCCTAGTCTGTCAGGAGCTGGCTGCCTCCTGTGACAAAGCACCAGGGGCCTTGGAGGGCATGTGGCATTAAGTAGGAAGGAGCCTAAGCATGTGCGATCCTCCAGTTTAAGTACAGTCAAAGAACCAGGATGTAGTAGCTATCTATTGCTGTGTAACAAACGACCCCAAACCTAGCGAGTTAAAACAACAAGCGCTGATTATGTCAAGACAGGGAATCTTGGATGACTTGCTAGGTCTTCTAGCTCAGCATCTCTCACAAGGCTGTACAAAGTGTCAGCCAGGGCTGTGGCCCTATCTCAAGGCTCAACCACCCCCCTGGCACCTCTGAGCGCGCAGGTCCTCACTGAGCTGTTGGCTGTTCCTTGCCATAGAGTTCTCTCCACAGCACACCTCACAATTAGAAAGCCCCCTTTTCCCTGTGAATCACAGAGAAAGCAACAGAGAGCCAGCAAGTCGGAAGTCACAGTCTTTTATAAGCTAATCCATCACAGTTAGCATATTCTCCCTCCTGAAATTAAGTCCACCTAGAGTAGGGAGCTCACCGAGGCAGGAAGCAGAAGAGAGGTTACTGAGGGCCGGGGATGGAGAGGAACAGGGAGTTCGTGTTCAATGGGGCCAGAGTTTCTGTTTGGGAATGAAAAGTTCTGGAGAGAGATGGTGGTGATGGTTGCATCACGGTGTGAATGCGCTTCATGCCGCTGAATTGTATACTTAAAAGTGGCCAAAATGGTAAATGTTATATTACGTATATTTTATGGCACCAAAAAAAAGTGACTTGCTAAGTGCAACCCACACACCAGAAGGGGATTCTATGAGGGTGAGACTACTTGGAGGCGGGACACTGGGGCCTTCTCAGAGGCTGCCTGCCACCAAGGTCACCCTGGATTTCAGCATCCGTTCACCCAGCGAACATGTGATGAGCAGCTACTCTGTGTCAGGCGTTGTCCTCGGTGCTTGGGGTACACCAGGGAGGGACCATCACTGCCGTTCTACCTGCCTGTGGGGTACCGAGGGCAGACGACGATGACGGAAAATGAGAACTTAATAACGTACGTGCGAAAGTGATCCAACAAAAGCGGGCAGGGTCCGAGGGACCGGGAGAGCTGGGGGAGGGGCCTGCATGGACGTTGTGCCACGGCCCAGCTTCTCCCTCTGACCCGGGGCTGCTCCCTGCCCTGCCCTCCTGGCTGCAGGCGGGAACCCAGGTCTGGCCTGCCTCGCGAACGCTGGTGCCTCTCCCTCTCCCCCTCACTCCCGGTTCCCTGCCCTAGAGCTCAGTGTCGCTTCCTCAGGGAAGCCCCCTGGGACTGCCCGCCTGCAGTCAGGGTCTTGCCGTTATTGGCTGCCACGGACTTGGCCATCCTCTCCACGGGACTTATCCCAGTGGTGCTAACGTGTGGATTACTGTGTTTATTTGGTGATGGCCTACATCTGTGTTCGCCCGCCGTCTGGTTCCGTTTACCCCGCATCCTCAGTGCTGTCACATCCCTGGTATGCGGTGGTCATCAGAACAGATCTGATGAAGGGACAAAGTCCCTGCTGGTGACAAGGGTGGAGGCTCCAATCCAGGTGGCATTTCCAGCCTAAGGAAGGCCCAACCCAGGGCTCTTCCCTGAGGTCGTGAAGACCTGTCTTCAAAGGTGGGGTTTTTTATCTCATTACAAACTCGTCTTCCTAGCCCCTCCAAAATGGTAAGAGGGGACCGCCCTTTCCCTCAGTCCAGGAAGCAGGTGTGTCTCTGCAGATGCCACGGGACCCCTCACCCAGCTACCACGTCCCTGCCATCCCCTGCCCTGGGCTTGGCTGGCCTCGGTGTGGGGCCTTGTTTTTTTTGTTCCTTTGTACACAGGTTACAGGACGGCCGGAAGCCGGAGGCCTGGCCAGGGCCATGGGCTCAGCGCCTCGTATAACGAGCGGTCAGACGAAATGAAAACCCACCTCCCTCGCCCCATCATCTGAATCCCTCCATTGGCTGTGACATGGCTAAGGGGGAAATATTGGATTTATTTTTATGAGTGAGTCGGCCCCCCCAAAGGCCTTAAGGGGGCCCGTGCAAAGTGAATCCGTTCAGAAGGTCAGAAGGTCACCGTGAACTTGTAAAAATAAATCCAATATTTTTTGCTCTGTCTTATTAGATTTATATGATGCAGACATCCAAGGGAGGTTCGTTGTTTTGTTTTGTTTTGTTTTGTTTCAAAACTGGCATTTTCCAGCACGGTTTAGAGATATTTCTTCCTAGCCTCAACTGACTACCCATGCCACCTCCAGGTTCTCTGCTGCTCATCTGGCCGTGTGGCAGTCTCTTGATTTAAAAAAAGAATATTTTTTTTTTTGTTAAATGAGTAGCTGAGAGTGTTCACCTCTCCCTCCCATCATTTCCTCTCTACAGAAACCAGTACCGATGTTTCTGAGACTCAACTGGCCAAAATGGAGGTTGGAAGTCGCTGAAAATCTTTGTGGGGTGACGCTACCAAAATTTCACGTTGCATCTGGAAAAAAAATGGCAGCAGTGAAGGATCCCATGGGCCCTCCGCCATCACTCAGGAAACAAGCTGTGCTGGCCACGTGCTTCTCTCTCAAGTTCGCAGGCCGGAGGCCGGATGTCCCTCGGCCCGTGCCCCCCAAGTAGGAAGGAAGGACCCTTGGGGTGCACACAGGTTCTGGGGAAAGCTGGAGAAAGTCCGTCCCCACTGCTGCTGTTTTCTCAAGCCCACTCCCCTTCCCCCCTTCTCCACCGTCCACGTGTTCACTTCTCTAGCAAGAGGGTGACACTGAGTTGTGACTGCTTTCCGCTCCTGACTCCAGTTCCCCCTGGGGGTCCATTTGCTGGGGCCGTCCCTACAAAGTCCCACAGACTCCGTGGCTGATGCAGTAGAGATCTACTTCCTCTCCACTCCGGAGGCCGGAAGTCCCAGGTCAAGGTGTCATCAGGTTCGGTTTCTTCCCGGACTCCCCTCCTCAGCTCGCAGGCGGCCGCCTTCCTGCCGTGTCCTCACACAGTCTGTGTGTGTGTGTGTGTGTGTGTGTGTGTGTGTGCACGTCTAACATCCATACATCCCCTTTATAAGGTCTGCAGTCAGATGGGATCAAGGCCACCCTAAGGACCTCATTTTAACTTAATTGTCTTATTAAGAGTCCAACTCCAAATGCAGGTACTTAGAGAGGGGATGGGGTTAGGACTTCTACATATGGATACGGGGGAGTGGAATTTAGCCCATCACTGCCCCCCGGGCTGGACACCAGGCTTCCTACTGAGTCTTCAGAGAGCTGTCGTGTCCCTCATGCCACTCCACGTGCTGCTCTGTGTCACTCTGCGAAGACTGGTGACTCCGAACTGCCACAGCAGGAGGGCAGTGACGCATGCATTATTATCTTTCAGGGACGTCCTTGCCAAACAGCCATGGTTCCTGACACTTCCTAGCCATACTTCGTGTTTTCCTCGTGTGCCCACGCCCACCCACGCTCCCTTCTCACGGGTCACCCTGAGGAGCCACTCTGGACAGAAGAAGAAGTGACGGGACCGACTGCGATGTTGACCTGCCGATTACGAGCGGTGGGGACACCGATCACCCCCATCGTCTGTCGTGCTTCCACCTCTTTCTCGAAGCTAAGATTCCAGATTTGTGTGCGTTCTCGAGAGAAAAGCCACCGGTCTCTGCTCTGACTGTCCCAGGCCACTTTCCAGCCAGCGATAAGTACCCCAAAGCCAGCCAGATTGATCCCGCGAGGCTGTCCATGTCCTCAGCTCCCTGGAGGGGAGGGGAGCGATAATGTCATAACAGCCGTCCTGCCTGCCAGCCCTGGCCCTCGCCTCCCATCCCTTCGGGAGGATTAAGTGGAGAGGCCAGGGAACACTAGTTACGGGGAAGCCAGGGGGGTTGGAGGAGACGGAGTTTGGTGCCCTACGCTACCTACGCATCAAACAGTCCTTGCGTTCTTATCAATGCGAGCTCTCTTTGCTCTCAGATCTTTACGCCGCCCGAGTGAGCCGTTCTCCAAATGCTGCGATTTTAAGGTCACCAAAAGCACCTTCTGGTCCCAGAATAGTCACCATGCCTCAAACCTTTACCGTTAAAGCTGCCCCTGTGATTTATGAAAACGTTTTTCAAAGTGTGCTCTGTGGAGCCATGGGTCCAGATAAATCAGCTTCTTGGGGTCAGGGAGGAGGGTAAGGGACAGTGATTTAAGGCCCAGGAGAGAAGCCACGTTCTGTTTCACATGGTGTGTCCCCAGATCCTAGCATGAGGCCGGCCACGAAGGACGTTCCACAAATCTGTGTGGGACGATTGTTTCCTGGGCCAGACGAGTTTGGGGAACACCAGGCGAAAACCAGACTTCAGTGCGTCTCCGTACTCTGGGCCCCCTGGGAGCTGTGGTGAGCTGGAGGACCGCAGGAAATGCCCGGAGAGGGAGCGTCCCTACAAACGTAGGTATCTGGGTGGAATGTTCCGGAATGTGGCGAGTCGCCGGATCGCGACACTCTTGCTCTATGTCAAACAGGTGTGAGAGAGCAAACACTCATAGGCTGTGAGGGAGAATGCTGGAGGGGAAGTGAAGGGCTGTGAACCTCTGGGGTGACGTGAGATACGCTCACACAGAAGGGGAGCCTGGAGGTTTGGGGGACTGGGAGGTCGCCGAAGCCCATTTGAGGGAATCGCTGGGTGAGCTGCTGTCTTTAGCAGGTGCCTGACCTGACATGTCTCGGTTCTGTCAGGGCTGGGGGAGAAGAGAGGAGTGTTTTAGAGCAAATCTATCTGCATGGATTTGTCACTGGGTCCCCGGCAGAGTGGCAGGTGTATGAAATAGGGCAGGTAAGTCTTCAGGGAATCGGGGAATGAGCAGGGAGTGGAAAAGAACGAGCTAGAGAAGGATCCATAGACCACAGAGTTGGAGCCTGACAGAGCAATAGAAGTGGGTAGGGCTCGGGAGTTGGGCCCCCCCCCCAAATCACAAAGACAAGTGTTACATATTTCAGTCAGGTCCAAGCCTGACCCTGCTCCTTGATGCCACCAAATAAATACTACCTTATTATCAAGAAGCTAAGTCCATTCTTCTCATTCTGGAAAACACACACACACACACACACACACACACACACACACACACACACACACACCCAACAGCTCCCATTTCTCAGAGCTTCAATTTAGCTCGCCCTTTGATGAGCTGCCGGCACGATGAGCACACGCCGGGCGTAATTTAAAACTCGGAAAACCCACCTTTCAATAACTCCCAGCCAGGTTTCCATCTGCGGAAGAGTAAATAACACAACCGCTACAAACGCCGGGGGCAAAAGCGCCAATAACAGCTCTCGCCGCTTATGATAACTTTCCCAATTTTCTGCAATCTCCACCGCTTTCCTCCCTCCCGACGTAGGTCTGTACCAGATATATTTTTTTTTCCCCTCTTTATTGAACATCTGCCTTGGGAGCCACTGTCACAAAAAGTAATAAACACATCAATCCAAAAGAAAAAGAGAGGACCGTGCAGGCCGATCTACTTAACCAATCAGATTGGCAGCTGGCGGGATGGGCTGGAGGGGCGAGGGCCCAGAGACCCACTTCGTAGAAAACGCCCCCAATGCTGGTCCACACCGCGGGGGAGGAAGGCGCACCGAACCGCACCCGGCTTCCTCACACATTAATCGCAGTTCGTCACACGAGTGATAGATTTCAACCTTTGTGGAGATCTCAAGCCCTGGGATTTATTTGCAAGTCTTCCTTTCAGCCCACGTGTGACAGCTCTTATTGTCCTTATTTGCCTCCACCCCAATATAAGGGAACATCGAAAGATTTGTCTTGGAATAAAAAATTCCTTCCCTTAAAAAAAAAAATAAACAAATTCAAACTCTACGAACGCCTCTCGGGTCATTCATTACCCATGGATTCTGCAAACATGCGTACCCAAGACGGCAATTACGATGTTCAGTGTCCCCGAAGGTCCCCCCCAAATAACAACAACAAAAAAATGATGCCTGAAAGGGAGACAAAAGCAATTTATGTTTTCCAGTGATTGTCTCAGACACAGCCAGAGATTACTTGCATACCGAACAGATGAAATCAAATCTTTCACTACTGCTTAAAAAAAAAAAAAAAATCCTATTACAAATTACATTTAACTCAGGTGTGTATAGTTTGCCAGTTCTTATCCAATTGTAAATTAGACCAGGGTTGCCTGTTGGGAGGGAAAAGTGGCTTTTGAAACATGTCTTATTGACTGGGTATAAATTACCTACAGCAGTTTTGTGAAGCAAATTTGAAGCAAGAGATGCCTCCTGGCAACATTGTATTGATTGGGAATTGATATTCGGCTGATTTTGAGGTGAAAAATAAATATTGTTTCAGCAGCAATTTAATTAACAAATCATTGCACTCACGGTAAGGATATCGTATTGTTTAATACAGGGATTTAAGCTTTTTCTTTTCCTTTTTTTTTTTTTAAACATTATCTGATAAACGCTTAGTTCCCCATGTAGATTAACTGTCTTTACTCGTCACTCTGAGTCTCTCTGGGAACCCGCATAAAGCAAAGTAATGGTTATGGGCTCGCTGCTCATTTTCCCTTAGACTCTAAAAGTGACGTTTTCCCTGCTGCTAAATGAAATGAACACACTTCTCTTTGGCAATGGCAACAGCTGAGGTGTGCTGACTTTAGCAGAGCCCTTGGGGATGCTTGGGAGCTGGAGGGAATCGGGAGGCCAAGCTATGGAGCCAGCTCTGTCCTCCAACTGACTTTTCCCAGCCCCGATTCCTTCGTGGACTAGATTATCTCTAAAGTAAGGGTGCTCTGATAAACAACCAGCTCTTCGAGGCAGAAGAGCCTGGCTTCTGGTGTCCGCCCATTCCTGTGGTGTAAACGCTCCCACTACAGTCAATTTTGAGCTACCAATCTGACCTGACCGCAGGCACATCGGGAAGAAATGCCTCGAGCCACCTGCAACCAGCTCTCGCTGACCACTGACTGCCCCTACGAGCCCTCCGAGTTCAAGAATTCCACGGTTTGTGAATGTCACACATCTAAACGGCTCACTGGCTCTCAGGAAAAATTAACGCAAAATTTAAATGCACATACACAGGAAGTTAATTCTATCTTTTTTTTTTGATAATTCAGAAGTTATTTCAGAACCTGCCCATATAACAGGATTATAAAGATGAATGGCAATATGATTTCTCATTAATAGTATGGCTGGAATATACAGTTTTTCTCATTCTGGCTTTTTAGAGGGGAAAAAAGCAATACCTAAATCATCTAAAATGGAGATAAACATCTATAAGAGTTCTTAAACTCCCCTGACAAACTGATTTTCCAAAATATCTTTTTTCCCTCAATACAAAGGACTACATAAGCATCTAAGAGAATGAAGGTAAATTCAGGAAGGCCAAAAGATTAAAAATGTTTAAATCTCTATAATGACCTCACCCAGAGATTAATATATCAATGTATTTTTAAGTTATTTCTCTCTTTCCTCTCACTCTTTGTCTCTCTCCCTCTCTCCACCCCCTTACACACACACACACACACACACACACACACACACACATACACACTATTTTTACATAAATGAGCTTAAACAAGGTTTTAAACAGGCATTCATGCAACTACTAGATCCTTATAACAAAAGAGCCAACTGTCACTGGAAATAAGCCTACGGAACTGTCCTTGCTTGGAGAAGAGGTGACAGGAAGAGCCGGCCACCTGACTTTACTAGTTAAACAATGAACCTATTAGCATGTATTAAATATGCCTGCATTATTTTTAAGGGCCGCATCAGCAAGCCTCAATCAATCGGTCTTTATTTTTGGACTTCTAGGCTGTTTCCAGTTAATATCAATGTAAAACAATTTACATTATCATGTATTCGTCATGGATTAAATCTTTGTCCACAGCCATAATTATTAGTGATGAATCAATTTTGAGAACAGGAGTTAATGCAACTAACATCCTTTTAACCAAAGAGCAAACGGCCACTGGAAAAAAAAAAAAAAAACACCTGTTATTATCATCTCTGCATCAGATCAGACAATATCCATGGTTACGGGCAGGCCCGACACTGACCGAGTGATGTTACACAGTTTTGCTTCTTACAAGAGGCAAAGAAGAGACAGTCAAGAGTTGGTCGTTGTCATGTTGTCAATCAAATGCCACTGCTCTTCTAAGGATGACCCCTAAACACAGCAGAAGGGACCCAAGAGACCTGTTCTCCATCCCTCTTCCCTTTTCAGAGCAGCCTGCCTGGGAAGTGAGTTGAAAACATCTAAATAAAAGCCCACAGAATGGTCCTTGCTTGGAGGGGAGGTGACAGGAAGAGCTGGCCACCTGCTCAGTGGCAGCGAGGACCCCCTACGTGTAGGCTCTCTTGCAGACCTGAGGACAGAGGCCAGCCGAGGGGCCACAGAAGCCTCTCTCTTGCCGTATAGACAGACTGCAGGAAATGACCAGCTTTAGAAAACTTCCGATTTGCCTTTTCAAGGATATTCGAGAGAACATTGAATCCAGACACTAGAAGGAGCCGGATGAGAAAGCAACAATCCGAGATAAGGGAAGAGTGAACGGAGAGAAAACACAATTGATTAATTAAAAATCATCATCCGAACAGCAGGTTGGATACTGCAGAAAATCAATTTAATGAGGTAAAAGACAAATTCAAGACATTTTCCATTATACACATGGGAAAGTTTGATAGATACTGATTTGTAATGACAGAGAAAAATGATCAAAGATGCATTTGAAAAAGGTGAAGGTTGCCACTAACAGAACAAAAATGAGATAGTTCCTTCTAAATTAGGTTTTAATAAAAGGAAGAAATTAAACATAATCTATATGGGTTCTTTTTTTAAGAAGGAAGGAGGGGAGATCAAATAAGCCTATAAAACAAAACAAAATAATAGAGAACCAAACATTATTTTCATACTATGTAGATTAATTATTAAATCCAAAACCAGATAAATTAGTTAACGCTATTAAATTCAGAGATTCTCAGAGTAAAATGAAAAATGCTATTTAGATAATTCTAAAACAAAAGGTCTCAAGATTGTTAAATAAGGATATAAAAAATTTGAATAATGCAATAAGATTGATGTAATCTGTACATATGAAATTGTATTCCCTACAAAGAAAGGCAATATTCTTTCAAATTTCCCATAGACTATTTACGAGAATTATCTTTCAGCTTCCAAAGACGACCTTAATAAATGGAAAAAGACTTATACTGCTCCAGATAGGTGGTTTTAAGATTCATAATTGAGCCCAACAGTTCTCTCCCTCTCGTTTTCAAAATTTCATAGAAACGTTTAAAGGAATCTGAGATTAAGAAGTTGTCTGTAACTATCCCAGAAAACCGAGAAGAATGCACCTAATGGACCCACATTTTAAAGTCTTTCTGGAAGCTGCAATCCAATAAATAATAATCCAGTAAGCGACAAAGAGCCTGCATACAAAGGCAGGCACAGAGGACTCCTGAGAAGAATGTGGGCACCCTCAGAACCTAGGAGAACCCCAATATCAGAGAGGCAGGGTCAGGCTGAGGATGGCCCACGAGCAGCCTATGGGGTCCTCAAGCATGGTCCTCTTCACTGCCGTCATGGGAATGGTCACCTGGGTGAAACCAACGTGCCCTTCCTGGTCCATGGGGCTCCCTGGGGCCCCTGGACTCCGGCCTCTGGCCCTGCAGACAATTAAATATTGGGTGGTAAAGACTCACAGAGAAGTCACCAATGCGAAAGAATATTTTTTCAAAGCGTGAATTTGTCACAGACTCCATATAAAAAATGCAGCATCTTCAGTCTCAGATTCCATAATGCTGAGTTTAAAGATTAAAAAAAAAAATTTAAAAAGTTGGAGGTTGCAGGGTGGGAACGGGGAGCCAAGCCATATCTCCATGTTGAAAGTGAAACCAAACAAGTTTTCTCATTTCCTTTTTTTCCCCACTCTGGCGGGGGAAGATATCTAGAAATATTTTTGAGTTTCCACATTTAAATTGAATAAAAGCCATAGATTCTAAGGTTTTACAAAGTGCTTTGAAACGCACGTAATTTCATTGGCTCCTCATCCTAACCCGTTATCCAGGGAGCCCAGTATTATGATGCCCACTTAACAGGTGACTAAGGAGAAAGCTGAGGCCCAGAGAGGTTAAGCGGCTTGCCCAGTGCCACCCAGCGCAGAGCTAAAGGACCTCTGACTCAAAGTCCAGTCTTCTCCATCCTTCCCAAGCGGCCCTAAAACCTTGACCTGACTAATAACAAACACACTTTAAGAAGAAGGCGCCTGGACCGCATTCACGGGGGCTGAGACGGTGCAGGCAGAGCGCGCGTCAGCCCCAGGAGCAGCCATTACACGAGCACTTTTCTGTTGAGAGCTCACCCCGGTCTCGGACTCATTCTTCTCTTTAATTAAATGGCAGAGTGGTCGCAGCCCCCACGGTCCCTGTCCTGTCCCTTCCCCGCGAGCCTGCCTCCTTGTCCACAAGGGGCCACACAGAGGGCCAGCCCATCGCTCACGCAGAGGCGGCCGGAGTGACTTCACTGCGAAGGGAACCCTCGCTGGGTGGCCAGGGGCCATGGGAGGCGGTGGTGTCTGCCCCGCTAATGCAGACGAGGTCTCGGAACCGCTCCCATGTGACTTGCCCGTGGCTGGGGACGAGGCTCTCTGAACTGTGTGCACTGAGCTGGCTTTTTAGTTCGAGGCTTGGCACGAAGATTTATGCTCCTAGTGTGACCACACTCGCCATCCATCACGATTAGTTACAATAAAATCTCTCGTCGTGTTTTTAAAAGCCCTCCGAGTTCCATTCCATTATGCGGTTAACATCTCGCAGATGGTCGGGCCATTGTTCCAACAGGGAGCCACTTCTTGATTTCTGAAAAGGAGGGCAGGGAACCAGCCATCGACCTCCCCGGGGGGCCTGGAGACCTTGAGCCTGGAGTCGGGGAGAGGGGACAAAGAGGTGGGGGGGGGGCCCGGCTCGCCCCGAGAACTCAGTGGTCAGACTGAAACGAGGGGGTAGACAAAGCAGAAGGGCTTGGGCAACCGGCCTCTTTCTGGAGGGACGTTAACCTGTACACCCCCTGGTCCCGTCCATCTTTGCAAACAGGTCAGCTGAGTGGGCCTCTGAGCCACTCTCCCGGGCTGGTGTGTATCCGACTCCTTCAGCTAACACTGGACCAAAGCCCTCACATGATGGGAGGTGAAGGGACAACAATCAGTGTTGTTCCCCCAAAACTTGCTGCCCTCTCCCTCCTCCCACCACTCCCCACCCTGGTCTCACTGGCTGGCAGCCCAGGCCCCTCGTCAATTCTGTGATGTGCCCACATAGTCACACCCTGTGATGGGGCGATGCTGCAGTGCCACTCAGAATCCCCACCACCCCCGTCCTTGACGCTGGCCTGGGCCAGGTGGCTGGCTTTAGGCAGGCCTATTTTTCAAGCATCAGTGAAGATCGGACGAGGCCACTCTCATGCTTGCCCCTCCCCCCCATCCCACCCCGTTCCAGGACTTTCTGATGGTTTCATGAGAAAGTCAAAGGCCTCACCCCGCCCACGGGTCCCGTGGGACCAAACCCTTCATCTCTTTCCTCTGCAGCTCACACTTCTGCACCACGTTCACTCACGCCCGCCCCCCAACCCCGGGCCCCCTGTCTCTTCCTCAGACATGCCGGTTCTTTCTGCCATCCTCGGATCGCTGACTGAAATAGTCTCCCCCAGCTGTGGCCCCTTCCCTAGGAATGGGTACAAATGTCACCTCAGAGGGGCCCTCCCTCTTTTTCAGTGCAAGGGCGGCTCTTAGCGCCATTTATAATTGCTGATTTGTGGGTTTATTTGCTTTGTCCGCCCCACACCCTCCAGACTAGAATGTAAACCCCATGAGAGAAGGAACAATCATCTTTTTTTTTCCCCTCTGATGCATCCCCAATGCCTGATATATATGGGTGCTTGATGAATATTTCTCGAATAAATCACAGCTCACATTTAGTGAGCCCTTGCAAGTATTAACTCATTTAATTCTCTCAGAAACCTATGAGGTAGGGACTATCAGTGTCTTCATTCTATAAATGCATACTCGGAGGGCACAGAACGGTTACTTCACCTACCCAAGGTCACACAGCCAACTGAGTGGCGGGCCTGGAATCTGAGCCAGGACAGCCTGATTCTATGGCCTGAGCTCTTAAATGCTGTGTCATCCTGAGCTGATCGACAGCTCAGTGGGACCCTCCCGAGTCACACTCAACAGAAATAATACCATCAGCAAATGCATCTTCCAAGAGAATAGATTCATGTCCAAAATCCAACCATTCTTCTTCCTTCTTCTTCGTCTCAAGGTTCCCGTGAGAGTAGGAAAAAGAACAGGGACTCTGAAGCAGATGGGCCGGGGTCTGCACCTCTGCTGGCATTTATGTGCCAGGCATTGGGACAATGACTTAGCATGTGTCATCTCACTTAACAGATAAGGCCACAGAGGCTCAGGAAGTTCGCTCACATTGTATAAGCTTACAAACAAACAGAGAGAGAGTATTCCAGCTCAGGCAGCTGGACTGTGTGACTGCTGTTAAGATACTTAAATCCTCGGAGTCCTAGGTGACTGAGTCATCTCGACAATAATACACACTCCCAAACACCCTGCACACTGTGCGGCACATAGTAGGCTGTCTGATGGTAGCTACAAACAGCGAGGAGGTCCCCCCACCCCACTGCTGGGCGCCATTGCTCATGAGAAATGACTGCCAAGGGCTCAACTATCGAGCATGCAGGGATTTCAGAGACTCCCGAGAAAAGTATTGATCCGCTAACGACCCGCCTAAATCACTAGAAAGCCATCTGCAAACAAAACACCCTTGAGAAACCGTCGGTTGTCACCAGCTCCTTAACCTTCACGGCCGGCGAGGTCAGATGACAGACTTCACTCCGCAGGGCTGTGGTGCCCGCACCCCCTCCTGGGGCCTGTGAGCTTGCTGGCTCCCAGCTCGGAGACAGGATGCCAACCTTTCCAGACCCAACACCTCCCCGCTGAAAAGGAACGGAGCCCAGCGCCGACCCCGGAGAGCTCTGAATCAGATCCGTTTTCTCTGAGTCCCGGTTAACGGAGAAGGAGGCATGCGTATCCATCGCCTGGTCTATCCCGGGGATGCGGCCGTGAGCCTGGGAAGGAGCACGACAGAGCCATCTCCTTAGGCAGCGGATTCATCATGCCTTCCGTGCCCATGCTCAGTGCCTTCTCGGCCGCTCCCAGCATGCTTTGCTCTTGCTGTGCTCTGCTCGGTGGTGCACCCACCGTCCCTGCCACAGGCGGTGGACTCAGAGGCCTCACTGGACGAATGCCAGGGGTCCCTATTGAAAGGCCTTCCTTCATCTCTTTCCACTATGAATCTGGAACTCTGGCCGTGCCCGGGCAGCTGGTGGGAAGCTGACCTAGGACAGCGGGCCAGGTGACAGAGAACCTACAGCAGAGACGGGGAGAGGCAGTGATCTGGCTTCAGACCCCACACATCAGATGTCAGGTGCGAAGAGAAGGACATGGCCTCCCTGAGCAGCCCGAGGGCGTCTCCTACATTCCAGCGTGCCACGACCCACCCAGGACTCCCGCTGGGGCCTTCCTGCTCAGGAACGGACGAAGTCTCCAGATTAAGAAGGTAAAAAGACAACCCACCGCTGTGAGTGAATCCCACCAGGGCCCCACCCCGTCAGGCTTGGTCAGCATCACGAGCTTTTCAGAGGGTGAAACCCATAGCTGGTCACTCAAAGAAACAAGGACTCCTAATGAAATGAGACCGTCCGCCCCATGGAAAGGACAGAGGGGGTGTCCCTGAGCCCTCAAGATTAGCGGAGTCCGCCGCAGAGCTGGATCCAAGGGCTCTCTGCCACTCAAAGCCTGCTCTTCGGGAAAGAGAATGGTCACTTGGTCCAACGCTGACCAGACGCCAAGAGGCCTGCAGAAGATGTGAAAAAGGCTGCCAAGGACAGCTGGACATCTGTTTCTACCTTGTAAAGAGTTTTAAAGCCAATACGAACTCCTTGCCCCTCTCAAATGAGCTTAAAGAGAGTTATAAGTGGTTTGTACCCTGGCCCGTGACTTATTCCCACCCCATCCCCCCACCCCACCCCTGGGGAGTCGTTTCCCAGCTGTGCCCACAGCGCAGCCCCTTGTTACCCCCCTTCAAGAGCATTCTGGGAGCCCTGGTCAGGAAAACAGGAAATGATGACATCCAAACGTCACTCAGCGTCATCTTGGACGGGAAGTAAAGGGGTTCTTAAAAACCTTTGGACAGATAGGCCCCCAAAAGCACCAGTACCCAAAGCAAACAGAGAAATAGGACTTCATCAACACTAAAACTTTTGTGCTTCAAAGGACACAATTAAGAAGGTACAAAGACAACCCACAGAATGGAGACTATCTGCAGTTCCTATATCTGATAAGGAACGAGTGTCTAGAATATATAAAGAATTCTGACACCTCAATAACAACAACAGAAATAACGTAATAGAAAGACGAGCAAAGGGTTGGAGCAGGCCTCTTTCTGAAGACCATGTGCAAATGGCGAGTCAGGACACGAGAGCACAGTCAGCACCCTTACTCATCAGGGACAAGCGAGTGGAAACCACAGTGAGGTGACACTTCATGCCCGGTCATCAGCTATCATCAAAAGACAAACAGTGGAGATGTGGTGAGACTGGAGCCCTCCTACACTCCTGATGGGGACGTGAGATCACGCAGGCGCTTCGGAGAACAGCCCGGCAGGTCCTCAGAAAGTTAGATATAGAGTCACTATGTGACACGGCAATTCCTCTCCTAGGGGTACATCCAGGAGACTGTGGAACGTCCACACCAAAACTTACACACATGTACGTTCACAGCGTCATTCTTCATGAGAGACAAAACGTGGAAACAACCAAAATATCCACAGATTCATGAAGGGATAGACAAGTGTGGGCTATTCCTACCATGGGATATTATTCAGTCATAAAAAGGAATGAAATGATACATGCTACGACATGGATAAAACCTTGCAAACAGTAGGCTGAGTGAAAGGAGCTGGCCACATACCGTATAACGCCACCTACATGAAATGTTCAGAATAGGTCAAGCCACGGAGACAGAAAACAGATTAGTGGTTGCCAGGGGCCACGGGTAGGGGAGCGTGGGAGTGGCTGCTATGGGTATAGGGCTTCTTTTCAGAGTAATGAAAATGTTCTAAATTTGGATAGTGTTTGAGTATATACCAAAAATCACTAAATCGTACCCTTAAGAAGGATGAATTTTATGGTAAATGAATTCTATCTAGATTAAACATATATACTCTTCGGCAGTGATT
Source organism: Macroglossus sobrinus (assembly GCA_004027375.1). Classification (NCBI taxonomy): domain Eukaryota; kingdom Metazoa; phylum Chordata; class Mammalia; order Chiroptera; family Pteropodidae; genus Macroglossus; species Macroglossus sobrinus. The sequence goes on from PVKZ01006248.1 coordinate 24,185, forward strand.
CTAAAGATCAAAGTGAGATTTGACGCTGAGAAAGTGTGTCCGCTGACTCAGCAGATCCTCAGAAGAGGATGATGGGAGTCACTGTGAGAGTTTGTGGGGAGGGGGAGGCATGGCGCAGCTCAGGGCTGGGTGTGAGGAGGGCTGATGGTGGGCTGAAGCGGGGAGAGGGAGAAGAGATTGGCCAGGATGCTGTTGGCTTCCTGGGCAAGTGGTCCAGCCACGAGCCAGCCCTGGGTCTTTAAAGGCAAAGGAAGCTCCTGCTGCCTCCAGCTACTATACGCCCCGGTGAGCTCAAGGCAGATGGATGGATGCTCCTACGTCCTTGAAAAAGTTTGGGCACCGAGGATTCCCCGAGAGCATCGGTTTTGTCTACAACACACACTGGGCTCTGGAAGTCGGGATCCTGGGCCAACAGACCCAACGTTGACTCCACTAGCTACATGACCTTGGGCGAGCATTACAGCCATCTTGGATCTCAACCTCCTTCCTTGCAAAGGAAATCGGAACAGCCGATTTCCAAGATCCTTCCAGCTCTGGAATTCTAGGATTCTGTACCGAAATTCCCAGAGCAAACGACACTTGCCCTGCTTACCGAAGTCTTATTTTCTCCATCGGTCTTTGACCGTGAATCAATCACATCGTGTCATTTTCATCATATTTCTTTTTCCCACTTACACTGGGTTGGGTCACGAATGCCCCACGGGGCCTCGCGGGAGGTGAGCTCTCGGTGGGTTCCGTGAATGTCTGCCGGAGGGTGGACTGAAATATTCTTTGGGGTCCCATCTAATGATCTGGCTATATTCTTCCTACTATTATTGGGGAGACTGGTCCCTCTGTAGGTGGGGAGAGAGGAAGTACCAGCAGCAGGGTGGTCTGAGGCTAGACCCCAGTATTTCTGAACTCCTGGCAGTTCCGAGGGTGGACGCTGGGATTGCTGTTTGGGGTAACTCTCATTTGGAGGGGAAACATTTGTGGGTGAGTGGACTCACGCAGAGATTAGGTTAGAAGATCCTCCTCACTGGGGCGTGGGGTCCCCTGGAGGTGTGGTGTCCGATGAGGCGCTAAGGTGTCTGCTTCTTGTGTCAAAGGCTGGCTCGTGGAGACCAGGGCTTACCTCTGCAGAAAATTTTCTTAACTGATTTTTTTTTAAGGAAAAAAAAGTAATTTTCTCTTGAAAGGGATACGCAGTGAGGTCTTTGGACCAGAGTGGGGAGAACCATGAGGAAGGAGCTTCCTGCCTGGGGAGGAAGTCGAGCTCTTGCAAAATGGCAGCCAGGTGTGCAGTAAAGAGAGAGAGGTGGCAGGCACAGCCTCCCCTGCGAGACGGAAGGGCTGCTGGTTCCCGGTGGAGAGAGTCCGCGTCTCAGTGTTGGCATTGTCCCTTTCGGTGTACGTCCCTGTTGTTATCACCAACCCTGATGCCACTCTTGTCCATCACTGCTGTGCAGTATCAGCTGTCGTATGAGGCGCTATGGGAGGGATCTTTGTGTGTTTTCTTTTTTTTTTTGGGTGGGGGAGAGGGGCAAAGTCCTGAAAACAGTGTGTTTCCCACGATGGCTGTCCTGGTGGCAGGAGAAGATGTCCCCCTGCAACCCCGAGAAGTGCCCAGAAGCAAACTGAGAGGCACCTGTGGAGCAGGGAAGAGGCACAGGGACAGGTGGAGTGGGATCCACACTTAGCACGGCCCTCGCCCACAGATACTCCAGAGGAAACGGGAGGTAAGAAGGATCCCTGCCCTGATAATGATGTAGCCGATGGTGCTGCAGAAGGCAGCCCCTCACTGTCACATTTCTCAGACCCGCGGCTCTGCCAGGGCTCCCCCTGTGATCGGCTCCGAGGAAGCCATGGCAACCAGAGCATCTTTGGGCCAAACGGATGATCGGAGCTGGGGAGTCCAACCTTTCTGCGGCCTCAACAGTTTCGCTGGCCACAACTCCAAGCCCTGGACCTCCCCGTGGTGGCAGGAAGCCACAGCCCCAGCGTCCAGGTCCAAAGTCACCTTCTGAAAGAGCCACAGTGTCAACTCTGGTGGTCACTATGGAATACCGCCAGGGCCGACAGGTGTCACGTTTGAAGAGGGACTCTGATGAGCCTGGCTGACTGCCACCCTCAGCCTGGGACTCCATCAGGGGACCCACCCCTGCCACACCCACATCCATCCTCAAAGACCTCACCCAGGCCCATCACTTGGCAGAGCCTTGGGAGCAGGCTGGAATGGCAAGACTCAATTTCTGCCCCACGAAAGGCTTCGTTCTAATAAACATGCTGAGTTTTCCAGTTAGGCTTCACGTGTTCTCAAGGAAACCTCCGGCTAATGTCATGTCATCGTGGTGTCATTTCAGGAGCACGTCCGCGAGAACCGATTCCAAATACAGGACACGGAACTATGACGAGGCACAGACCAGACTCAGGATGCGGCTTGCGTAAATCGTTCTCGTCTACGTGATTTAATTTTAGGGGTAACCCCGCGCCCAAACATATTCTCACTAAATTTTGAACTTTTGTACCTTCGGCGATGTGTCCTGGGTGAACCCCTCCCTGGGGTCCAAACAACAAGCACGCCTGAGAGGTCTCACTTTGCTGTGAGTGTAAACAAAGCACTTTCACAGACAAGGGAGGCTGTAAGAGGCGGCATCTGAAAAGGGCGTAAGACCCAGGAGAAATAGGTACCCAAGACCGAATGCATCCGTGTCACAGTTTTGCTAAAGGCTGCTTTCATTCCTAGCGCCAGACTGAGTACATTCCTCTCTGATCTGTAAGGACAGTGACAACTACGGCTTCCCTCCGACCTGGCACAGAACGGCTCAAGAAGACATCGAAACCGCAGTGAGATGCCGCTTCACACCCACTGGAGCGAGGCATACAGAAACAGGGAAAAAAGCACAAGTGTTGGCGTGGATGTAGAGATGTCAGAACGCTCGGGTTTTGCAGGGGCGGTCATCGTGGAGAACAGTGTGGAGGGTCCACAAAGGGTTTAAAATAAAAGGACAGTGGATCCAGCAATTCCACGTATGCTCCATCCTCAAAGGAACTCAAGGCGGAAATTTGAACAGGTATTTATATACCTATGTCGACAGCAGCATGAATCACAATAGCCAAAGGGCGCAATTGATTCCAATGTCCACTGACAAGTAAACAGAGAAGCAAAATATGGTGTCTGTGTACAGTGGAATATTATTCGGCCTTCAAAAAGAAGAACATTCTGACATAAGCTACACCATAAATCAACCTTGAAGACATCCTGAGTGAAAAAGGCCAGATACAGAAGGACAAACACAGTGTGATTCCACTTACACGAAATACTTAGAAGAGTTGAAGTCATAAAGACAGGAAGTGGAACGGTGGTCTTCAGAATCTGCAGAGGAAGGAAAGAGTTATCGCTAAGGGGTGCGGTTTTTCCAAGGGTCTGTCTGCCACTATACGACAATAAATGGAAATTCAGATGCCTAAAAGTGTTATTCGGGAAGATCTATGACCCAAAAAATAAATCTAAGATCACAGTCTGATACCCTATAAGTCTTTAAATGTTTGATAGGATTCCTTGTCCCCCAAACACGATCTTTATGAGCCAGCTGTCTTTTCGACATTCCTGCTCTCTGCAGGAAGTGTTGCTCTGAGATCCCCACGTGTCTTTCCTGTGGCCCGAGTCCTGTCGATTGTGGATCTGATTCGAATGAGCTGATTCGAATGATCGCGGTGTCGGGAGAATGAGCTTGTCTTCGCTGCCTTAACGTCTCCCTCCACCCCCTCCCCAGCGGTGATCCAGCCTCAAAGAACAACAGATTCATAACGTGAGTGCAACAGAGAGGAGTCTGGAATGAGCAGCTCTTGGAAATGAGTAGGTCAAGACACAATCAATTCCCGAATTTAAAATGATGTTTGGAAAACGTACCTTTAATACGGGAGCCCGCTTCGGCCCTGTAGGGTAAAGCATGCCAAGTTTAAAGTTCCTGAGTGGCTGCTTTATCAGGTAGCCTAAAGTTTACCCTGGAGGTTAAGCAATAAAATGGAAACAAAAATAATTGAACAGTTTTGCAGTTAGTTTAACCCAGCAACAGCTTCTTAAACGGCTTTCACCTTCCTGGAGTTTGCCGTGCTCATAAAGCTACACGATGCATTTCAAAGCTATGAATTTGCTAAATAGAACTTCATTTCCTCTTCTTATTAGAGGTAATTAAATTTATTAGACGTCGGTAAAAGCCTTGTAAACAGAAAATATGAATGCTTATAAAAGTCTGCCCTCTCTTTTCAGCCTAATAATTAAGATGCAATGAGAAAGCAGCTAGTAACAGCTCGTAATTTATGAGGTGTCATTCAACCCCGAATCTGAGACATATTGTAGAGGTATTAAACACTGAAATGAAAATAATACCCGCTGAACCACATTATTTATTAAACACATAACCACTCGGAGAAATAAACACATCACACGCAGAACCTGATATCTCTGATGGAAACAGTGTATATATCATCTCCTGCTTGGGAATATATTATCCATCAAATCAGATTCTTAAATCAAAGTCACAACTTGTTTAAATGCAGACTGCCCGTGGCAGCCCGGCAAGCCCTACATTTCTACGAGGCGTTCACCTTGATGTCCGTTTTCAAAGGCTGAGTCACCGGGAAGGTTTTTCAATATGATTGTTTTTAACACGCTCAAAAGAAAAGAAATCCCCCAGCAAGCATTCGAGAATGAGAAACAGGACAGAACACGAGGGAAAGACTCCAAACAGAAGAGCAAGAGTCGTAAATTAATGAACACATTGCCGGCCCTCCAGCACAGGTGAACTCAGATGCAACCGTGGACTCGGCAGCGCCATCCCACTGACGACTGACAGCCCCACCCCACCGATGCCATCTCGCGTAAATGGTGTCTCTTCATATTGCAGTTTATGCCTTTATCAACAACCCATGCTTGCAGCTCCTTAGAATAGTGATGGAGGCTTCAGGTACCACATTTCATCGATTCAAAGATGCTCGTGGTTATAAGCCACAACATCATTCTATGTATCCCTAAGAAAGAAAAAATAAAACTCTGCCAATTAGACTATAACATGCCAGCATTGTAAGTGGTGCCCTGATATCAGAGACATTTAAACTACAAAAAGTAAAAAAAAAAAAAAAAAAAAAAAAAAAAAAAAAAAAGGCATTTTATAATTCACACAATACAGTCCTTCAAACTAGATTACGTTAGTACTAACATCCGTCTTAAGACTGTCATCTTGGCTATCGTGTGTGAATTACATCTCAATAAAGCTGTTATTAAAAATAGGCTTTTGAACTTATTGTCGAAAACCCTAACACTCGACTGTGTACAAAGGGGTCAAGAAAGGCGTCACTTCGAAGGCTTTGAAGATGACAGCTGAGGAGGGACATAAAGAAGGTGAAACAGTGGCCCCAGAGCAGGTAAGGAAGCTGCTGGCTATCGGGGAGCAGAAAGTTCCGGCAGAGCAAAGAGCAAGTGCAAAGGCCCTGAGGTGGGTGAGTACAGGGAAGCAAGCCGGAGTGAACAGTGCAGAGACAGCTGGCAGGGGGTGGGAGTGAAGACCAAGAGCGTCATAGGCAATGAGGTCACAGAGGTGACAGCAAAAATAAAAGTTTTCTCGAGGTTGAAAAAAAAAAGTTTCCTTCAGTTATCTGTGAAGTTGAACAAAAAGGTTTAAAAATATTAAAGAATATTCAGAATAGTCTTTTAAAAATCCATCCCTTCCACTCCAAACCCCTACCTGGGTTGCTTCCAGAATAGTTTAAGAACAGGTGTGCCTCAGCATCCCCGCCTTCCTTGCAGGTGGACCTACCCGGGTCCCCGTTCACGCATAGACTGAAATCGGGTCACAGCCTGGCTTGGTCAGAGGGGCCGTGTGCCCCAGACTGCCTCCTCGTGACGAGGGGCGTGGGCTCCTTTCAACCCCATCAAAGACTGTTTACAGTTTGGGGCTATTAGGAGCAAAGCTGCTGTGAACATTCGCATACAGGTTTTGTGTGAGTATAGGTATCGTTCTTCAGGGACAAATGGTCAAGGGTGTCATTGCTGGGTCAGGTGGCCATCAATCGCATGTTCCGTTTTATGAGACACTGTCAAACTGTTTTCCGGCGTGGCTGTACTACTGTATATTCCCACCAGCAACGGATGCACGATCATTTCTCTGCCTCCTGGCCAGCTCGCTAGTGGTGCTACCGCTACTTTAAAAATTATAGGCATCCCCACAGGGGTGCAGTGGTTTTCATCTGCATTCCCCTAGGGGCTAAAGATGCTGACCATCTTTTCGTGGTCTCGTTGGCCACCCCTGTGTCCTCTCTGGAGAGACGTCTGGACAGTTTCGCTCTGGTGCTGGAACGCATGGTGGGTTTTCAGGTGAGCACCAGGTGAAGTACCCGTCTCGTGTGTTTGAAGCCACACTCTGGGTGGTACACTCCCTGAGTACAGGTGAGGATATAGTAATTTAGGATCTTCTGTACCTTGGGTGTCTGTGTTTGCTGAGCACTCTAAATGAATTCTCGAGTTAAATGCTTGATGTGACACCCCTGTCTTAGTAGCCTTATGACCCCAAGCAAGTGGGATCTGAAATTAGTCTTGCCAACCCCAGCCCAGCACCCCAAATCCATGTCCGCCAAGCTCATCCAGTGATCCACTGGCTAAGGCAGTTTGTCTTTTGCTCTGCTGAGCTGGGCCGGGCCCGGATCCCTATACTGAAAGCTGTGCAGCTGGACTTGGCCTGATCCCATGTGGAGGTCTTGCCCGTTCCTTCCTTGGGGTACGTCTTCCATCCCCGTTCACTGTAGACAGACCAAGAACTCCTGTACACCCACGCTGCCACGCCCCAACTGCCAGCGCAGATAACCGACTATCATATCAGCACCTCCTTGATCGAATGTCCCTATGGGACACTCACTTTGTCCCCTTCCCATAAATGTTTATTGAGCACCTATTATGTGTCAGAGGAAAGTTAGCTGGATTGATAGCTAGTAGATATTAAATGATTGGGGGCCTATGAAAGGTTATTCTGAGGCTTAAGAGATGTAATAAAACGGAAGGAAAGGTTTAGTCCCGTGAGCTCCGCCCTCTGGCGTTTTACCGTTCAATGCGACAACCAAATTTGACAAGTAGGAAAGGGTTTGTAAACACTCTGGTGACGCAACAAGTGAACATGACCATCACAGAGCGACTTCAAAGTGACTCGAGGATTCTGGTGACAAGAGAGTTCGCGGGGCAGGCGAGGCCTGAGGACCTCGAGGTGGGTGCGAACAGCAGAGGCCTGAAGGAGGCGCGTGGAACTGCACGGCACACCACGGATGGAGCAGAAATCAATGCACGCCTGGGCTCCCCGGACAAGTTCATTACAATTCTAGCATCCGAACGTAAAACGGGCGACTTGGCATTCCTTAACAGAAGCTCTGAGAGCCAGAGGCGCCAGGGCGATAAGTCACCCACAGACTAAGCAGCGCTCCTGTTTTACTGACCCTTCATTGTGCCACATAATTCAGCCCTGTGAGTTAGAAAGCACGAGCCCCTCCAAAAAAAGAAAAAAAAAAAAAACATGGTAGACCAGATCACTCCCTCTGCTAATGAGGCCCCGTGCAATCTCAGCACTGCTGCCGGAGCAGAAGGCTCGGGGACGTTCAGGAGTGATCCCTCGCCTGTCCATCAGCAGTTCTGCAGGGCGGATGAGGCTGGGGCCCACTCCCCTGCAGCCCTGCTCTCTGGGGCCTGAGCCTGGAAACCAGGGGGTGGCCTCCACCCCCCTGGGGGCTGCTTCCTCGGGTCCCCTGACTGCATCTCTTCCTAAATTCAGAAAGAGCCTTAGGTTGTGCTCTGGATTCCATTTTCCCTCTTAGTAGCGTTGGCCTCAAATGCTTTCTTTTCCATCTCGCTGTACAGAGCGTGGTCTCGGCATGAATGCTTCATGGCTGGGGTACCGTCGTGAGATTCACCGTCGTCGATTATGTGGGTCGAGCAATCCCTATGTACTGGACACGACGTCGATCAGTTAACATGCATGATCACAGGTGACACAGCAAATCCCTAGGCCAGGGGACAGGAAATCTTTTCTGTAAAAAGCCAGGTAAAAAAATATGTGGGCTCTGTGGGCCCCATGGCCTCTGGTCACAACCACTCAACACCGCGAGAGCAGCCATAGATAAGATGTAAACGAATGCGCGTGGCTGCGTTCCAATAAAACTTTATTGTATAGAAACAAGTCGTGGATTTGACTGTGTGGGCTATAATTGGCTGGCTCCTGCTCTTGATTGTACTATTTTGACTTTTGTTGGACCTGCCAGTGTTTTGGATGACGAATCATAGTCTCTTTGATTTTAAGACCCTGCACCGTAAATTCCAATGGCTCAAGATTTCGTGGACCTTTGTGGCCCAAGAATGAAAGAATTCATGGCGTACAACTTGTTTTCTAAACTAGTGAAATCTCTCCTTTGTGGGCTGGAATTGGGGGAGGGGTAGGCCGTTCTCGTACTGGTAAGCAATCTAGAACCATCTTCCTCTTCAGCATACTTCTGGTTTACCCGGGAGGGGGGCGTTCGAGAATGTTCATATTCTTGCCAAATCTCAACACACACCAGAAACTTGAAATCCAACTTCTACAACTCACCTTAAATAACTTAATTTCTTCCATCTGGGCTTGAACGGCCCCATCTGTAAAATGGGGTAAAACATACAAAAACTTCTCTTTGCTAATACGGTAATGACTCCTTTGGCCCAAACTGCTTTCTTATTCTCAGGCTGCCTTTTAAAACGAACCAGGGGGCTGAGGCCAGAAATTCTGGCGAAGAACAAACAGGACTTTGAGGACAAGGACCTTGCATTCCAAGGACAGAGTCTGGTATTTAGGAAGCAATCGACGAGTGTTTGTTAGAAGCAACCATTTTGGCGAAGGCACAGAGGGTCGGTGGTACCAAGAGTTGGCAGGATGGGGCTAGCTTTCTCACCTGCCTCTTCCACCTTCATCAAGGATGCTCCTGCCACAGCTCCACTTTTTGTGCTTTGCGCTGGGCACCGTTTTTGCTGGCCCGAGGCTGTCAAATCCACTTCGGTTTTGGCCTCAGCTGGGGCTTCATGCTTTCAGAGCAATTTCCCCGCCGCCTTTCACTCGGGCTCCTTGGCCGGGATGCCTCTCCCGTTTTGCACACACAGCTCATTTAATGGGCAATGAAGAAATGGGAGGAAGCTCGGGGGTGGAGGGGAGAAAAACACAGTAGCGCGATCCAGGCTAGATAAACCTCGGGAAAACCAGCAGGGCCTGCATCTCTTTAGCCACAACACACACAGACGTTTCTGCTTCTCGTGGAGGGCCGGGGACGACAGCAGACGGAGCCGTAGTCATACACAGTTAGTCTCAAACTTATGTTGCCGCTCGCAGGGAGAAATCAATGTACAGTATATTAAAAACAATCACTGCGGCCCTTAAAGGATCCAGTGGTTTAGCTTTGAATGCATTCAGGCTAATGGGGCCCTTAATGGCTTCTGACAGGTCGCTCCATTGATCAGGAGCCGTGTATGAAATACGCGGCCTGCTCAACTCTGTTTTGATTTTGAGGGAAGAGAACGAAACGTCCCTGGTAAACAGGGCTTGATTGTTCCGTGTTCCTGGAGAGCCCTGGCAGCCCGACCCCGGCCGGGAGCCGCGGGGAGGGGGTTTGTGGGGGGAGGACAGCGGGAACCTTATACACCTGGCTTGCTTCTTTCCCGACTCTCTAATCAAGGTGTAATCAACTGGAAATCTCTGTGTGATGCCTCCCGGGGCGGGGGGACAGCAGGGTGGCCAGAGGTCCCGTTTTCTGTGTTGGATGAGATATGGGTGGTAGCGTCAGCTGCTTTGGGACATGGACTCAGGTCCCTACCTGGAGGCATTAAAAAGGGCCTCCCGTTGGGGACAGCAGTCTTGCCAAGACACAGCTCCCTCCATCCACGTGTCTCGAGGCCCTGAGGTTATTGTACCAAGCGCTGAAGAAAACACTGCTCAGGTCTGCTATGTGCTGCAGGGTGCATGGCGTCTGAAAAACGGTAAAAAGCGGCCGTGACATCATTCTTTGAGACTATTTTTGTGTGCCAGAGGTGTTTGCATTCCTCCTCCCTCTGGGCTGTTCCCCGTGACCTCAGGCATGAGCCATGGGCCGCGCCTGTGTCAGACTGGCCTTGTCTGACCAGCAGTGACCGACAGGTATGCTCACTCTTCCATCACCCGCCCAGATTAAACCAGGTTCGCAAAACAGAGCATCCTCCTCTTCCTCCTCCTTCCTTGGAATTAATTGCATAGGGCTTTACAAAGTCCCCCCACCCCAAATGTGGTGTCCAACAAGGAGAGAGGTGGGAGCTGCATGCACCATGCTGGGGAGTTTCTCCTTGAGGGGTTTCCTGCAGCTGGCAGACGCTGCCCTTGTCTGAGAAGCTCAGGAGGGCAAGCTGGATACCTTCGAAAGGGGCACCACTGAGGAGGTCCCCATTAAATCTTGGGTACCGAGCAAGTCAGCAGAGGACATTCCCAGGGACAGTCACTGACCACACAGGGTCTGGAACCACGGTGCTTTTCCTAAACTTCCTGTGGAATGGCCTTGACCTTTCCGTCCCCAGCTACGGGGCACCGCGCCGTGCCCAGCCAGCAAGTCCCATCTCTCCGCAGGAAGCCACCGCACTCGCCCGCTTAAAAACAACGGGAAAGCCCGCCTGCTCCAGGCGCTCATTTGTATTGGTGCCATGTTTAGTCAGTGGCTTTTGTAAAACTGATGAATTTTGTCTAAAGGCAAGTGCAGACAGGCAAACAGATCTGTATCTGCTGTTATCCATTTAGCTTGACACACACGCGCGCAGGGACTATTTGACCCCGATTCTCGCAGGACTGATGAAGAGGAAATGCGAGCAAAGTCAGGAACCGCACGGTTGCAGAAGAATCGCCGAAACCTCCAGCCGGAAGTTAATGAATGCCTCGCTCCCCCTTGCAACGGACTCACCCTGGCACTTAGACACGCTGCGTCGATAAACAACTGTTGTACACAGATCATCCATTAGAAGGTGACGGCCAGAATTTTTTAAGCAAATCTGAAATTGTAATGGGTGACCTAATCCCGCTGTAATAATGGGAGTAGCGAAGAATCATTTTTCATGGAATCCCATTTGTAAAGAGGTCCAGGCTGCCAGCCTAGAAGCGAGTGGACGCTGTGAGGGGCACATGGGGGTAACACGGGATGGTGACGTGTGTTATTCTGGTGCTTCGTACGCGATACGATGTGAATCGCTTGATATGCGTGATCGCGGTGGCCGAGCGGTCGGTCCGACCAGCCAGGTGTCATCCTCCGTCCTGTTACATGAACAAAGACCGGAGCACACAGAGAGAGAGATCAAGCGATCTGCCCGAGTCACCAAGCTACAGCTGTTGTCGCGGGAAACGGGGGTAACAACCCTCAGACCCGCGTGTGCCGGGCACTGCCGGAGGCGTGTTCTGTGCACGCGAACGCGTGTCACCGTCGCAACGACCTTAGGTGGAAGCTGTGTGACTGGTCTTCCTATTGTGCGGACAAGAAAACAGAGGCTTGAAAGGGCGGGTAAACTTAGGGTCATGCACAGAACCGGCTCTGCAGCCAGAACCCTTTACAGCCACCCAGGAATCATCAGATTATGAAATCTGATGCACGGTGGCAGGGACTGGCAGAGCAGGGGTGCAGAGGGGACCGGTCTTTGATCGTAGGAGGAAGACCTGGGGATGACACCTGGAAGAAAGAATGTCTTGCCTCCGACAGGAGCCGGGACTGATGGCCTGAAGAATGATGGGGCAGTGCCACTCGGAGCCAGGCCTGGGGCTCCCGGTCTGGGGCCACTCATGCTTTCCCCGTGTGCATGGAGAGAAACAAGCAACGAACCTTTCAGACACCTTCCTGGAGTTCCCAACCAGCGTGGGACGCTCTCGGGGTCTCTCAGGTGATGGAGAGAGCCAGGTGCATCTGTTTTCCTGACAGCCGCTGACACCTGCCTCCCAGACGCAGGAGCAGCAGCAGGCGCGGGTGGCCTGGCTGTCCTGCAGGACGTCACTGCTGGCTGCCTCCCCTGCCGGCCCCCTCCCCCACCCGGCCTCTGGGAGCCTCTGGAGCGGCCGCCTTCCCTGCAGCCGCCATCGCCACGGCGCTCCTGGGCCTCCCCGCCCCCTCTATGGTTGTCAAATTGATTTCACCACCGCGATACCTATGGCTCCCAATGAAACATAATTAAAAACACCGTCTAATCACCAAGGAACAAAAGGCAAACTGGATAAATGGCATTACCACGTCGGCGCGTGTTAATCCGCAGCACTGCTCCTCCGCTCGATCTGTCTGGAGGAGAAAACTGCCTTTTCCAGCGAGAATCCCCTGTCTGCCGTGCACTTGGCCTCTGACACAGCTCCAAAGTAAACAGCATTTAGTGGGGCGTGGGTCCAAACGTATGCCATTGGCCCGGTGGTAAAATCAGCCTTAACGAGAGCAGCAAAAATAATAATAATAATAATAATAATAATAATAATAATAATAATAATAAATAATAAGTTGCAATAGAAAATACTGTCTCTCAACACACACACACACACACACACACACACACACACAGCCTCCTTTGGAATGTGGGGTGTCCATTCAGCAGGGCCTGTGCAATTGCGTTGCTGGCGTCCTTCGATGCAGTTAGTGATGGACTTAGAAGCTCATGACAAAAACTGCGTCATGAGCAATGCATTGTCCCCTGCTCTCTGCTGCCCGGCCAACCCCACGGGGCTGAAGCAGCGGGGAAAACAGGGGCAGGTGTGGCAAGGAACGGGACAGCGAGGGGCTACCGCGTGCACTTGGGGTGCCCTGCAGGACACAGGTCTCATCTCGAGATCTGGCCCCAGGATGAGGGACAGTCCCAGCGAGAACGCCGGGCCCTGGCATGGAGCCGTCTGCTCCCTCGGACCCTCTAAGGCATGAGAGCGTCGTACTGAGCTGCGGCACCCTCCCCTGCACAGAGACCCTGAGCTTGAACCCCACCCTGGTCTAGCCTCTCCCGGCCTGTGTCTCCCCCAGCCCTCCTCTCATTTCTCTGCTTTGGCCACAGAGGCCCTTTTCTTTCCCCGAGCAACCCCCTGCCCCATGCAGTGCTTCCCAGGAAAGCTGCCCCCCACCCCTTTCTCTGCTCAGCCCGCCTAAGCCACCTGTCCGTCATCAGGCCCCAGCTGCCCTCCATCCCCTCCCTCAGCGAGTTCCTTCCCGGGCCCTTACACCGATCTGAAACCATCTTGTTGTTTATCTGCTGCTCTACTATCTGTCTCCCTACGACGGGGCAAGAGCCCATCAGGCGTGTGGTGTTGGCAGGCCCAGGGCTCACCACGCCCCGAGCTGTTGGGGGGGATGCTCGAGAAAGATCTGGTCTCTTCAGATCACTCTTCTCCAGATAGCTCGGATGGGGTGGGGAGGCTGGTGGGAGGCGGGTGGGGACCGCTGACTCAAGGTGGGCCCAGGACAAGGCTCCCCGGCTCCCTCAGCCGCACAGCTGGCCGTGTTCCCAGGAGAGCCTCTGTTAGCTAGGCCGCAGGGGGGCAACCCGCTTCCCCTCGGCCCTGCCCTGCCCTGCCACTGACCATCGTGGTCCCGAGCAGTCCCCCTTTACCACCTCGTGCCACCCCTCCTGAGACCGTCCCACGGGAGCACGCACAGTCCTCCGACACACGGAGTTCGCGCTCACCGAAAGCCAGCATCTCCTCCGAGATGCTGTGGCCTCACCTTCCGGCTCCACTTCAGGCCGTGGCGTCTCCAGCCCTGGCCGCCCATCCCCTGGCCGCACCTGGAGCCCTCGGAGACGCAGCTCCACCTGGGCACCGCCCAGGCCACGCGGGCAGGCCAGCCCACGGGTGC
>PVKZ01006249.1:0-17201 GCA_004027375.1 Macroglossus sobrinus
CTTGATACGCAGCTACCCACAGCACACGTTCTGAGAACAGTGCTTTCACATAGACCCAATAAACCTCCTTCTCAGGGATATTCATTACATACTAAATTATAATATTAAAAATTCTCCCAAAATGGTAATTACATGTTACTTAATTGAGTGCATTGCATCTCCTTTAATAGTATGACCTTTCAACAGAAATTATAGAAAAGAAATTTCAAGGAAAGAAATCATATTTCCTTGGGTTCATAATAAAATTTTATAAATATCATTACTTAAATTGAGGCTATCAAATTGCACTAGTTATATGGCATAAAGTTGAATAAAAGAAAGAGTAGTATTGATAAGGTAAGTATCAACTGATACAACAGGATTATCAGGTGATAAAGTTACTGATATTTTTGTAGAAAATAAAAATGGACGATCCTTCCACTACATCCTAAATACAAGTGAAGCACTTTTAGAAGATAAACCGTTTAATGAGTTATTCCACAAACATTAAATAGAAAACTTGTAACAAAGTTATTGATACAATTTCCATATGTCTTCAGGTAACTTACACGTAAGAGTGAATTTTTAAATTGGAAGAATATAAATTGGTGAAACAAAGGCATTCTTATTTTAGAAGCAACAGAAGTCATGAAAAATGAAAACATATGACTACATTTTAAAAATCCAACAAAATAAGCATACTTAAAATTAAAAAGCAAACAAAAACAGGTAAATTATTTTCAGAAAACATTTACAGAAAATGAAAATAGTATTTTTATATTAACGGTTCTTAACCTTCGTTTCACAAGCTGCTTTGAGAGTTGGATGAGAGCTACAATCTTTAACTAAAACAAAACAAAAGGCTTTAATAAAAAAAAAATGGTCATAATATCTTTGATAGTTCCCTAGTTGACATGGAGCTGCTAACGGGTCCACAGGCTATATTCATTGTATTATAGCACATAATCATGTTTTGAAGCCCTAGGACCTCAAATAAATGATCAAAAGTCTTAAATATATAAATAATTTAATAACTAGCTAGATAACTGATATATGAAGAAATGCTCAAACATTGGTTTAAAAAGCACGCAAATATGCACAATAAAAGCTGAAGCAAATTACATGATAAATTAATTCTCTGACATTGCTGGTAGCAGTGAAAATTAGAAAAATCTATGAAACAATATGTCAGCCTATTTTAAGTCTCACAAAACCAAATCCCTTTAATGCAATAGCTATTTATGGATATCTATTGTAAGGCAAAATAATAAATAGAAGAAAGAATGCCTACACATGTGCACGTTCACACACATACAACCTTTATAAACAAAGTTGCTTAGTACAGAATTATTTATAATTAGTACATAATTGGAAACAACCTAAATTTTTAGGTAGAAAAAACATACATTTTAGAACATCTACATGAAAATATAGCATCAATAAAAATATGTTCAAATTAACAATAGCATGAAAAATATTGATGATAGTCAAAATCTAGGGAGAAAACAAACATTGAGATATAGAAATATGCTTAAAATTATGTAACAGAAAAATATATACATAGATAAATTACTAGAATTGATTATTTTTGAGTGGTAAGAATATATTTTTAAAAATTGTCTTCCTATTTTTTCCATTTTCTAAACTTTGTATAACTTTGTTTTTGGGAATTGATGAAGAAAATTGATAAACTCATGGAGTAATAATATCTTAGCATTATAAAGAGATTCAGATGAATTTCAATCAATAAGTCAATTCCATTTACAAACTTTCTGAAAAGTGGCAATTAACTCATTAAGTATCTCAGTGACAGAGTTCAATGGAAAGACAAATCTGTTGCTAGATTGCTTTAATTGTTAGAAAGCTGACTCATCCTTTTTTTGTGTGCTTCTAAAGTGAAAAAGATAGAGTCTATTTCCTGTTAACTTCAAAATAATAGCACTAGCTTTCCTTTTAGACTTCTCTGTGCTAAATACCAAAGTTTAATTCAGCCTTTTCAGATATGTCATAATTGTAATCATGCTCAACGAGATATTTTTCAAGTGGGTAATACTCTTCTGGAGCATTGGAATACAAAGCACAGTATAATCCAGGTGTAGTCTGATTATTATAACCTCCTGTGATCTGGATGAACATGCTATGATTCATAGGCTAGTCATGCAACCAAGGTTCATTTCTGGTGCCAAAGTTTGGTTTTGAAAACCACAGAAGATGGTGAGAATTGGACTCATGATTTATTAAACATTTGGTAGGAATGCCTGTAGGAGCTGGAGTGGAAATCAAGATAACTTAAGAAATTTCTATCATCACCTCTGACATTGTCTTTGATTTTGTTTAACTAGAATTAAAATCCACATTACGTGAGGTATTCCTCTGAGCATTTATCCACTATAAAGTTGATGAGCATTCCTTCTTTAGCTTTTTCCATATCAATGATTAAAATGGAAGCCACATAATTAAAACTGCAGATACAATGTAGTATAGCTTCCAGAATCTGTATTTCTATCCCCCTCTTGAAAACTGGAAAAATGTATATCCATATTCTTCAAAATATGCATCTTAATTCCATGGAATATGATTATAACTGGAAGTTTAATAGGCACAACATGTATGATGTAATGAAAACACAACTTTATTTTTAGTTTCCTCTTCCTGGCAAACTACATTCAGTAGAGGAAACTTTCCCCCACTATGCAATGAAAACTCAACCGGTTCTGTGACTTTTCTGCTGGTAGATAATAGTCTTAGAGTCATTTTAAAGCACAAGCCACAGTCTCAATTCAGCAATTCACAAGGTGCCATTCAAGATATTAAGCAACACATTAATCTTTATTCAAAACAAATAATTCTCCTTTCTCAGATATAAGGCCTATAGATGGTGAACTTCACGCTATAGAGAAGACTATGAATGTTTATCCTTCCTTCCTGCTCCTTTTAACTTTGGGGTCTTCTTGCCATCCCAGGTGGGAATTAAAACATGGCAAGCCAGCTGCCTCTCTTGCATGCTGTACACTTGATTTATGGTAAACATTCTCATGTCTTATAATCCATCAAATTAAGACAGTAGTTTCTTCTTAATTTTGCTCAGGAGTCTAAAAGTTGCAAAACTAATTTGAACTTTTTTGTAAATTCTGCTCTTTGATCTGGCACATCTTTTAGCATGCAGATTACATAATACTTTGGTACCTTAGTAGAAACTGCAAGTTTTTTATTCTGCCTCTTTTTAGCTGTAGAATGAATCCCATATGAAAAAAAAAATGTATAACTGTTACATGTAAAGTTCAATGCATTTTTTTTTCATCTATAGCACCTAGCCTTCCTAGGTGGTCTCCCATCTAAGTACTAACCAGGCCCGACTCTGCTTAGCTTCCAAGATCAGACGAGATTGGGCACGTGCAGGGTAGCATGGCTGTAGACTCAATGTATTTTTATTTCTGCATATGCTCATATAAACACCAAGTAGATCATGTTATAAAACATTGCCATCATCTCAAAGTTTTCTGATGTTCTTTCCCTATTTATACTGTCTCCAAATGGTAACCAGTACACTGATTTTTCTCATAGATTAGTTTTGCCTGTTCTTAGCTTCATTTAAATGGGAATGTGTATTTACTTACTTCTGGCTTTTTTTGCTCAGCAAAATGTATTATAGATCTATCCAAGCTTTTGCATATATCAGTATTTTGTTGCCTTTATTGCCAAGTAGGATTCCAGAGTATGAAGATATCATGATTTGTTAATCCATTCTCCTTTTGATGGCCATTTGATTGTTTCTAGGTTAGGACTTTGCCCTTTAGATTCCTTGGCACTTCTGCCAAGAGTCAACTGACATTATAGTGTCTCTTTCTAAACTTTTTGTTCTGTTTCATTGAATTACTTATCTATTCTCATGCCCAAAATGCTCGTTTTAATTACTATCATAACTACATAGTATATCTTGAAATGTCTTAATGTATGTTTTCTAGTTTTCTTCAGGACTGTTCCATGCCCTTCGCACTTCCGTATTAATTTAGGACTCATCTGGTCAATTTCTACAAGAAAGACAACTTGGGTTTTGTTGTAATAGCACAGAATACATAAATAAATTTGGAGTGAATTAACATAATAGTATTGACTCTCCAATTGGTGAATATCTCTCTAGTTGTTGAGATCCTTCTTTCAGCAATGATTTAGTTTCCAGTGCTTCCACTTTACACTAGCTTCCTACATTTTTACCATGTGTGGTGGTTTTAAAAAATGTCCACACATTCTTTGATACTCCTCACTTCAATAGGTCTAGATTAATTTCTCTTCCCTTGAATGTGGACTGGATTTGGTGAATTGCTTCTAATGAATAGACCAGGACAGAAGGGATGGTGTGTAACGTCTGAGACTAGATAATAAAAGGCATTTTTCAGTTTTCTTCTTGGATCTCTTGGATCACTTGCTCTCTAGAATTCCACCTGCATAACTTTAAGTCAAGCAGCCCTAGTAAGGGGCCTCATGGCAAGAAACAAAGGCCTACTGCCAGCAACCAGCAAAGAACGGAGGCCTCCAGCTAATAGCCATGTGAGTAAACCATCTTGGAAATAAATGCTATAGCCATATTCAAGCCTTCAGATGACTACAGCTCTGGCCTACAGGTTGTCTGAATCCTCATGAGAGATCCTGAGCCACAACCACTCAACTAAGCCACAGCTGAATTCCTGCCCCACAGAAACTGGGAAATCATAAAAGTTTGTGTTTTAATCTGCTAACATGTTATACAGTAATTTGTTATACAATAATAGATACATATACCATGCATAAAAGTAAAATTTTATATGTGTGTGATGGGGTGAAAGGGTGAGGGCTTGGATATATTTAAATATTAATGGTATGAGTAATCTAGTTAGTGAGAACATGAACCATTTAAATATTATGTTTTACATTTCTATGTGTTAAAAATACAGAATAAATAAAATGAAACGTAAACCATGACACATTATCCTAAGAATCTTA
Source organism: Macroglossus sobrinus (assembly GCA_004027375.1). Classification (NCBI taxonomy): domain Eukaryota; kingdom Metazoa; phylum Chordata; class Mammalia; order Chiroptera; family Pteropodidae; genus Macroglossus; species Macroglossus sobrinus. Next base: position 4,960 of record PVKZ01006249.1, read on the forward strand.
TCCATTAATTAAAGGCGTTATTTTGCAGGGAGGAAAATTATAAACTACCTAATGGCCTTTATCACACACTAGTTCTGTTAGTGCTGAAATATTATCATTAGATCAAATTTGCAACAATAACAACAACAAAAACTGAAATAGAGACATGATTTAAATTTCAATTGTTCTTACTAAACAACCATATTTTTCTCACTTATTATTACAAATCCATCCAAGCTTTGTAGCATCACAGGAATTGAAAGTAGTAGAAAGAATTGAATGACTTAGATCAAATCATCTCAATGGGGCAACTATATAATTTACCACCCATATCAAAAAACTTTTGAGAGTGGAGGATGACAGCAATAATTAAGTTAAAACAATAGGCATAAACTGGAACTGTACTGGGAAAACCCAGACGAATCTCCACCCTATATGAATCTTGAACAATATTTACCCAAAAAGTAAGGGAATTTTATTTTTATCACCTCTCCTCTTTAAACTTTAGGTAATTCATATCTAAGACCATTTCTACAATTTGATAATAGAATTTAGTAAGTTATATTTAGATTTGCCAGTCGAAATACACTTTTAATGAGATTGATCTTTTTAGTATGGTTATGAACAAGATCTCTGTCATCAAAATTATGTATGTCCCATCTTTACAAATGAAACTTCCACGAGCTTTTCAGCATTTTTGAAAGCTAATGTCCCTGCCAGTGAATGTAATACTGAAGATTGGTACAGCACTTGAAAAGTGTAATTATAGTTGTTAAATGCCATGAAATCTGAGCTAGGGAAGTGAGTAATCTTGTGAATGCAAATACTGTAAATGTGATAAAACTAAAATGAAAATTCAGAAAAAAAATGGATACATCAAAAGAAAGCCAAATATGAAGATAGATGTGATTCTCAGCAACGCGCGCGTGCACACACACACACACACACACTCATCGCTGAGTTTCCCACGGAAAATATTATTTAAAATGCTACCTGGTGTGGCTAAGGTACAATTTAACTTTCACCATATAAAACACGTTTTGTTCTAACACAGATTTTTGAACTGCTTAATATATTGCCTACTATTTAGGGCGAGTCTCACCTAGTTTAATTCTATTATGAAAAGCCACAGTTCTTTTTTATATTTAGCAATTTAAAACATTTTGAAACTATTTAAAAATTATTCTTGAAGGGTTATAATAGCTTCCATCTGGCAATTGCATTGAAATATCTCTGAAGTGTCATTTGGGTTATTATTTTAGTTTACTGTCAACTCCCCATGGGCAGTAGAATTTGAAAATGTAGATTAAATCTAAAAATATAATGACACATGTACTCTTCATTTCAGGAAAGTAACTATAATCACCTTCATCGATGAGAGACAGATAAAGGTTAAAATGGGCAGGTTACATTGTATTCAAAGTTTTAAGTTTTCTTATTTCATCCAAAGTCATGATAAACATAGGAGGCTCAAACTTAGAAAGAATCTACTTCATATTTCTTTTATACATAAAAGTAATTAAGAAGTGACATTCCAGTCATTTCCAGTGGTTTGCTGAAAGCTGTTGAAGAAGTGCTTATCCTTTTGGATGGAAATGGGATAGGAAGCAGAAGGAGGGGGCAAGTGGCCAGAGCAAAGCTTCCCTAAGTATTTTCCACAGGATATTGATTGCTTAAGATGCTTTATGAAAAAAACGAATGTACACATTTGGAAAAAAAAACTGCATATCTCAACTTTCTCTAAGAGATTTACATTACAAATTTATGTGGAAAGTGCCTCCAAAATTGCACATCAAGGAAACCTGTTTTATTCTGTGTTTAGTAAACCACACAGTGTTGAATCTAGGTTTTGTGGAGCCTGAAACTTTTATAGTTTGGGAGCCCTCTTTATGGAAAAAAATACAAAATCAAATAGAGTCAAGGACATAGTATATATTTATTTAAAGTCACTTTAAAGTTCTTAGAGATTCGTATCTGTTTTCTTCTGAGCTTTCTGTGGCAATATACCAGAAATGCTTCCTTAGAAATGTTACCGGTGGCAAACCTTTTCCTCATGTAACTAGAACACTCTACAACTCTCAGCAGCTCCCAATATTCTCAGTGGTTTGTATAGGGCGGGGTCCTGACACTTAAGCATCATTACCTTAGTAGTAAACCCAGCTCTGTGACAAGATACCCCTTTTAATCTTGCTGAAATAATGGTTTGAGGGCATGCTCTAGAAAATGCTTATATATAGTTTTATCTAGCTCCACATCTTAGATAGTTGAAACTAAACGACATTTACAATATATTGGATATTTAAGTGTTATAGAGAAAATCAATTTAGGGAAGAGAGATAGTGTCAAGTAGGAGACAGCAATTTAAAAGAAAGTAGTTAGGGAGGGCCTCATTGAGAAAATAAATTTGAACAGAGGTCTGAAGAACATGAGGGAGCTCTCCAAGCTATGTTGGAGAGAAGAATGTTCTGTCCTGCCTAGGAGTTATGCTCTGACTGGGGAGCAGAGATACGGAGCAGTACATGGAGCAGCATGTAGGGACAAGGCAGATTTTTATTTAGATGGAAGAAATTACAACATGTTTGAATGCTGTTGGGATTGTTCTGGTGGTGAGGAAATAATTTATGATGCAAAAGATGGGGAAATTGCTGGATGGTATTGGAAAAGCCGGCTTTAAGAGCCTAGTGTGGGTGGCTCAGAGAGAAGACAGATACACGCACAGAGATGTTGATAGGCAGAAATTTGTGTTTGTGGGAGCACGAAGAAGGTCCCTTCTGATTACTAATACTTCCCAGCAGGTAGGCTGCTCTGTAGACACACTGCTGGGTGGGTGAACTATGTCTCTGTGAGGAAAGGGAGTCTCTTCCTCTAGGAAGACTGGAGCACTGGACCTGGAGAGCAGAGCAAATTTTGCGTCCCCACTCATACCCGCAGCCACATATTCTTGTGCAGTGCATGAGCTGTTCAACTGTATGCAGTGATCCTGCTTAAGTGAAAGTATAAATCTTCATTCTTTAGTTTCAAGAAACACTCTGAACAGTGTTGAGGTGATAGGTAAATGATGCAAAGGATATCCTTATGTTTCATCTTGGGGCAAATCTCCCTCACCCAATTAAATGAAAACAACTCCACATAAACTATTTCAATCTTTAAAAATTAATAAAATTTTTAATAATAAAAAAGCAACAAAAAATCAAATAAAAAATGAAGAATATACCGTCAATGTAAAAAAATATCCAAACCTGTAAAGAATTTTTCTAAATTTATTTAAGCCCAAATGAATGATAATTGCTGCGAAGCAAGATCTCAAATGCTCCAAAGAATGACAGTATCAAGATTTCTTTTACACATTTGAAATTAAGAAGGGGATGTAAGGAAGATTACATGAGGGTGGGAGAAAGCAAGGCAGGGATTGGACTACAAAATAGTTAATAAGATTGTGTGCTTTCTTGTGGGTGGTTATGCTTATTTCAAAGGTGGGTTAACTAGATATGCAAGGACAATAGATGGGACTTGCTTAAGGCAAAGATAAACCACTTACTAAAATAGTTATATGCCTATTTCTGGTCAAGATGGCAGAGTAGGTAAACACTGTGCTTGCCTTCCCTCACAACCACATCAAAATTATAACTAAACTACAGGACAACCTGCAGGCCCACCCAAGCTGCTTCCAGTGGTGTTTCCATATAAATGGCCTATCTTGGTTGATATTGCAAACTTTCCTGAAATCTCTCAAAGGTTCACAAAACCTAAACTAGAAGCATCTGGCCTCAGCATGCCCCATACTTCTTGCTAAGCAGCCCAGGCCTGGCACTAGTGAAAGCTGGCCTCAGTACATGGCTTGGCCTCTTGAGGCACCACCAAGCCCTGCTCAAGTGGCAGCCATCTGGGGATTGCTTGGTGGCTCATGACAGGTGGCTTTGGGCAGGGCAGAGGCTGGGGCCCTATGGCTGGCATGCTGTGTGGCCAGATACGAACCTAGCCAGAGCACTACCCAGGGCCACTTCTAAGGATGACACACCCAAAAAGTGACTGGGAAGGCACCAGAGCCTTGCTAAAGTGAATCATGCTCCAAATAATCAGCCTCTGCACAATAGCTCCTTCACTATAGTCACCAGCCACTACTCACAACCATTCAACCCATGGGTTAGTCCCTCCGTTGACATGCAAAGAACAACCAAGGCTCAGCTACAACAGAAGGTCACACACCTCCACATAAGGAACATAGCTAGAGCACCTAACTCAGATGATCAGAGATACTGTACCACTGGGCCCCACAGGACACCTACAACATAAGGCTACTCTACTATGATCAGGATACATAACAGCTCTACCTCATACATAGAAACAGACACAAGAAGGCAGCCAAAACAGGGAGACAAAGAAACGTGTCCCAAATAAAAGAACAAAGCTCTAGAAAAATAACTAAACAAAATGGAGACAAACAATCTACCAGATGCAGAGTTCAAAACACTGGTTAATAAGGATGCTTAATGAACTTAAGGGAAGAGCAGATGAATTCAGTGGGAACTTTAACAAAAAATATAGAAAACAAAAATGGAGATTAAAAAAACATAAAAAAGAACCAGTCGGAAATGGAGAATACAATAACTGAAATGAATACCTTAGGAGGAATCAATAGTGGACCCAATGAAGCAGAGTATCAAATCAGAAATTTGAAAAATAAGGTAGCAGAAAAACTCAATCAGAACAGCAACGAGAAAAAAAAATAAAACAAAAATATGTTTACGAGGACTCTGGTAGAACACCAAGCATGCAAATATTCGCATCATAATGATACCAGAAGAAGAGACAGAGCAAGGAATTGAAAACCTAGTTGAAGAAATAGTAATAAAAACTTTCCTAACTTGGCGAAGGAAAACAACTCAGGAAGCACGGAGAGACCCAAACAAGATGAACCTGGAGAGACCGACATCAAGACACAGCATAATTAAAATGCCAAAGGTTAAAGACAAAGAGAGACTCTTAAAAGCAGCAAGAGTAAAGCAGTTACCTACAAGGGAGCTTCTGTAAGACTGATTTCCAACAGAAACTTTGCAGGTCAGAAGTGATTGGCAAGAAATATTCAAAGTGAATAAAAGCAAAGACCTACAACTAAGATTATTCTACCCAGCAAAGCTCTCATTTAGAATCAAAGAGCAGATAAAGAGCTTCCCAAGCAAGAAAAAGCTAAAGGAGTTCATCACCATCAAACTAGTATTATAGGAAGTGTTAAAGGGACTTCTTTATGAAGAATAAAAAGAGCAAAAATATAAATAATAATACTTACAAATCTATCAATAATTATTTTAAATGTAAATGAATTTAATGCTCCAATCAAAAGACATAGGGTGGCTGAATGGATAAGAAAACAAGACCCTTACACGTATTGCCTACAAGAGACTCACTTCAGATAGAAAGGCACACACAGACTGCAATTAAAGAGATAAAAGGAGATATTTCATGAAAATGAAAACAAACAAACAAAAGTTGTGATAGCAATACTTACACCAGACAAAATAGACTTTAAAACAAAGGCTAGAGCAAGAGACAAAGAAAGACTCAATAATCTTGCTTCTGGGTATTTATCTGAAGAAACCTAAACTACTTCAAAGGGACATGTTATACATAAGTTCATTGCAACATTATTTATGACAGCCAAGATATGGAGGCAACCTGGGTGTCCATCAATGGATAAATGGGTAAAGAAGAGGTGGAACATAAAGACAATGGAATATTACGCAGCCATAAAAAAAATGAAATCTTGCCAATTGCAACAACATGGAGGAACCTAGAGGGCATTATGCTAAGTGGACTAAGTATGACAGGGAAAGACAAATGCCACATGATTTCACTTACATGTGGAATCTAAAGTGTAAAAACAAACAAACAAAATAGAAACAAACAGATACAGAGAACATTTTGATGGCTACCAGATGGGAGGAGGTTTGAGGGGGACAGATGAGAAGGGGGAAGGGATTAAGAAGTACAAATTGGAAGTTATAAAATAAGCATGGGAATTTAAAGTACAGCATAAGAAATATAGTCAATAATATAGTAATAACTACTTATGGTGTCAGATATGTAGTAGATTTATTGGTGTGGTCACTTTATAAATTATGTTATATAAATATCTAATCACTAAGTTATATACCTGAAACTAATATAATATTGTATGTCAACTGTAATTGAAGAATAAAAAATTAAAATAAACATAAAATGAAATGACATAAATAAAATAAAATAAGTTATATGCCTAGTGTGTGACTATTTACCAGGACCTGCACAGTTTGGCATTTATGATCAAATCATCCTATGAGGTTACTTTCTGCAGAATGATTTTTTTTGTTCACTATACATTTAAAATTACTTCTCCAAACAAAAGGATATTTTAGACAATTCTTTTACATTCTCAAGAAAATTAAAGAAAACACAAAAGCTGCACTGGAAAGACAACATATTCAGAAGAAAATAAAGTGTGCAATGAGACAGAAATAATCTTAACAGCACTATAAACAATTAGTAATAGAAATTACATGCAGAGAATTTAATTCATGATGAGCAGAATTCCTAAAAATTTATCAGGAAAATGATATATCTAAATAAAATTACTGATTCACTAGTAATTCATAGTTAAAAACAATTTGGTACAGTTGTTGGGCATCATAGGGTATACATTTAACTTTTGTGTTTCTGAATTCAAAGTGAAACACATCAACAATATTGTATGAATTTTCTGAAGCACTTTTGCCTGACGGGAGCAGGCATGAAGATATGTTCAGCCCTCTCCCAGTGCAAGATTTTAACACATGAGCACAATGGAGGAAGAAAGGAGCAAGCAGGTTGAAGCTATTTTCAAGGAGTGATTATAATAATGGGTCATATAATCTAACTAGAATAAAGAAGGAAAAGGAGTAGCTGATAGACATTCAGAATATAAAAAGACTACAGGATGGGAGGTGATGATGAGGTCAGTATGGTCACTAAAGTCAGTGTTTCAGAAAGATAGGAGATGGTCTGAGTGGAATACTAGAAAGGAGATTTAGGTGTTTGTCCAGCTGCTGGCAATGACAAGGATATGATGGGAGCTTCTGGTAGAGCCTCTGTCCAGTTTTCCCAAGGTCACTGATCAAATTAGGATCTTTTCAGAGGAGCCCAGTATGGGATATTCCACAGAGTAATAGATCTGGGTAATATACATAAATAAAAATAAACACAAATTATTTCTGCAGTGTGACCAGCAATCTCCTAAAGAAAAATCAAACATTTGTTGTTCTTATCCTGAACAAGACACAGAATCAGGTGCTGGGTAAAGAGTGGTCACCAAGAAAGACACTATCCTTTTTCTTAAGGAGATTATATTTGAGTGGGAGATGCATCAAAAACAAACAAGCAAACAAACAAAAATCAAGCTATGTGATATGACAAAGTATAAGAAAGAAACTTGATTTGATCCCAGGGCAGTAAGAATGGCCTCAGGAATTTAAGCTCAGACTTGAAGATGAGTAGGAGTCAACAGGTAAAAAAAGATAGAAGGATTTTAGGCAAATACCTAAATAAAAATTCTTGTTTTCTTTTTAAATAATAATTATATCTCAAGGCAAATGAGCTTGGAAATAAAAATGAGGGTGTTAACCTTAGTTTCAGTCTGGCTCTGCCCCATCCACTGACATGTACGTTAATCTTCAAAATCTACACCAATTATTTCTGAGTCTCTAGGTCATATGTCACATGGTCATTATCACAGTCCACTACACAGATAGGATCCCTACATCCTCCTGAATTTCCTATACCCTAATGTGCATATAGTTTAAACTGACAAACTGGGATGTGCAAAATAAGGAAATAAACTAGGTTATTTGAAGTCTATTTCAGTCCTAATAATCTATAATATTGTGTTCTTGTGTTTTATAAAGGTATTGATACTGCTCTCAGTTGAATAGGTAGTTTTTTTAGGAACAGGCATAGTGAATATGGGTATTGACAAAGGGCAAGAAGTGAAGAATCAATTGATCTAGATTCTTCTAGATTCTAGAAGAATACTTTCTGAAGAGACATGAAAAGTATACCCATTGTGAATATTTCAATGTTATCTATAAATTAATAATTAAACTGTAATGCAATTTTATACTTGCTAAGTAGACAGAAAAATTGCTTTCATGTAAGAAAGATTTTAATTAATTTATTATTATAAACAAGGGATGCCACAATTAATTAAAATATATAGGAAACTAGAAGAAAACTTTGAGATTTGGGATAAGAAACAGATATCTGATTTTTGGTTACTTCTTAATGCTTTGTTTTTTTTTCTGGTATTAAATTCTTATAAAAAACAGAATTTACATTTTAGTTTCTCTATATGCAATCAACTCCATTTAGGGGTATTTTCCTTCTCAATTTTCTAAAAACACTAGTCAGATACCGTGCTGTTTCAACAGATATTTCTCTTCCAACAACATTTTTGTTTTAAGTGAGGTTTATTGAGGTCTAATTTATACACAGTAAAATTCACCATTTTTAGATATATAGCTGGGGTGGTTGTTTGAGAAGCCTATACAGTCCTGTTATAAACTTACGCAAGCTATAGCGTATTTCCATCATTCCCCAAATTCCTCCATTCCTATTCCTTCATTCTTAATTCCTGGTGATCACTGATCTAATTTCTGGCCCTATAGTTTTTACCTTCTCCAGAATATCACAGAAATGGAATCAAACAACATCTAGCCTTTTTGTAACTGGATTTTTTCACTTGGCATCATGCTTTTGAGATTAATATATTTTTGTGTGTGTATCAGAGTTTATTCTTTTACATTTTTAAGTTGTATCTCATCGTATGAATGTACCACAATTTGTTTATCTTTTCACCAGTTGAGAGATGTTAAACTTCTTTTTAAGTTTTGGTGATTATGAATAAAAGTGCTATAAACAAAACAAAAAACAAACAAACAAAAAAGCAAAATCGGACCTTGATAACTGGAAGTCTAATTCAGTTAGCACAGGTTTAATGTAATTTATTTTAATGATATAATTTAGTAATAATAGGCACAATAGTTAGTCCTATAGTGAATAATATTCACATATATTAATGTCATAAAAAGCTGTTTATTCATTTTTGATTTTTAAATTTAAGCCATAAAATTTATAGAGTAGAATATAAATATTATCCTTCCCAATATAAATATAGATGCTAGAAGTTGAGAGGAGGAGAGGGGAAAGAGATGAAGCCAAATAGAACATGAAAAATTTCATTTTACCTAGTAAATCAATATCTTACACTGATTAATCAAGAAATAAAGATCTACTTTTCAAGAGTAAAGACAAAGAAAGAAAATTTACCAATTATTTTAAGAGGATACTATCCAAATACCTAGATCAGGCACAGAAAGTCTCCAAAAATAAACACTATCTCAAATCACTTTTGATAGAACAGAATCAAATAATTTTTGACAGACCAAGAATGTTCCCACTGATAATAATTATAAAGAAATAATGAATAAAGTACAAACAATATCCAAAATTATACATGTAAAGATATTAAAGCATTCATCAACACAGGAAGACTATTTCATATAGATAATGCACTATAACCAAACATAGTTAATTCCAGAAAATTTCAGTATTACCAAATATATTTTATAATCCCCCATAATGATAGCTAAAAAAAAAAGACAAAACAGATAATCTCCATAAATATTGAAATGAATTTATACAAGTGAAAATTCATTGTTGAAAATAAACTTCTGGAAAAATATAATTAATCACGTTTAATAACAAAACCCTTGAATTATTCCCACTAACAGTAATATAACAAAAATGCTAGAATTCATTACTAGAATTTAACCTGGTACTCAAAGTGTAATTAATGAAAGTTACCAAAAAAAATAACAAATATAAATAATAGGAAAGATTAATGAACTCTATGCATGAAAAATTTAAGAACATCAAATGAAGAAAAAGTATATACAAAGTTAAAAATAGATAAAAACATAGAAACAAAATGATATAGGCCTAAGTTGCTTCTTCTATGCTAAAAATAAGTAGTTATAAATTATGATAAAAATATCTAAATCACAAAAAAGCACAAAATATATATTGCATATAAGAAATATGCAATACCTGATAAAAATGGCAGGTTGAATAAATAATCTTACTTTTGTTTATTTTAGAATATAAGCTCCAAATAAGTGGAATTCCCCCAAAGAGAACAGTGAAACACAAAGGAGTAAAAATCAAAGATATGATTCAAAATAGGTAAAAATAGACCAACATAAAGCACTTTCTTATAAAATTTCAGAACACTAAAATGAAGAAGAATATTCTAGAAGTCTCCAGAAAGAATAAACAGGTTATGTACAAAAGTTCAGAAGTCAGAATGATTTCTGTTGTCTCATCAAAACCCATAAAAGATAAATAACAATGAAGCTCTTAAAATTCTGAAGAAAAGTTATTTGCATCCTAGAATTCAATATCCAACCAAACTATTTATCATATACCAAGTTGAAACAGAGATACATACCCATAGAGTAGTAAAACATTTATATTTATCCCCTATGCTCCCTCATACAAAAACTACTGTAGAATTTCCACATCTGGATTTACTGGAGTAATTTTTGATAAATTGAGAATGCTCCACTGATAATAATTATGGGAAAAAAATGAGTAAAGTAGAAACAATATCTACAGCATTGGAGAGTTGCTTTAAGTAGCCAGGACTTATGGGTTCAAGATCATTTTTTTAAAAAAAAGAATAAAAAGGAAAAAGAAAAAAAAAACAGAAAATTTAGACAACAAACCATAAGCTTCTTTTCTCCTTTAGATAATTGCAAATTTTTGTAATTAAGAGGCTGAGGATTATGAGTCATAAAAGCCAGTAGAGCCTAAGGAAGCCTCAGGGACCGTAAAGACAAAAAGCTGAAATCTATGGATACCAAGACAGCCAAGATTTCAAGTGCCAATATTGTAGAGGATAGAGGTGCAAAGAAATTAATCTACTACTCAGTAATTTTCCTCTCAATTCATTTTCCAACAAGCGAAGCTGCATGAAATATACGCTATGAGGCTAAGGAGAAAGCCCTGCAAACCACCGCAAAGATTTGGTTTTCTCATCATTCTGAGGAATTAAATTTGGAGGTCACAGTTATCCATTAAAGGGATGCTAAAATTATCTAAATATTAGAGTTTTGAGTCTTGAAAATACTGTTGATTAATATGCTCAAGATTTATAATATGTTCTAAGGCATAAATCTGATTAGAATTTAGAGAATTTCATCAAATAATTGAAATATATTTAGAAACCTAATCAAAATTATAGAACTAAACTATGTAATAACTTGAATTTGGAACTCAATAATAAATTACCCCCAATTGCAGATTAGACATAGCAGAAGAGGGAATTATTGAACTGGAATTAAAGCCCCCAAAGTTTTTAATATAGAAAGCCTAACCTACGTGTAAATTGGAACCCCCAAAAGGAGAGGAAAAATAAAATAAGAGAAATATTTGACAATGGCAGCTGATTATTTTCCAAACTTATAAAAGACATTAATCCACAGATTCTAGAAATTCAGAAAGTGCCAGTCGAGATATAGACAGCAAAAACCATATCTAGTGACATCATAATAAAACTGCAGAGAAGCAAAGATAAGATTTTAAAATTCTCATAAAAAGTACTATCTTTAATAAAGCAACAGTATTACTTACAGCTTACTTCTCAATAAAAATAATAGAAGACAATAGAATTACATCTTTTAAAGTGCTGAAACCTACAATTCTGTACATTACAAAAATATTCTTGATGTAAAACACAAAATGAAATCAGCTCCCCAAAAACAGAGACTAAGAGAGTTCACTGGCAACATATTTGCTCTAAAAGTATTCTAAAAGAAATTCTTTAGGCAGAAGAAATGTTATCCCAGACAAAAGCACAGAGTTGTGTGATGGAATCAAAAGTAACACAAATAAATCTAAAATAAATATTAGATGTATTCATACAATATTAAATTATATAATATGAACATACAAAATAATTATAATGTTTTCTTGAGTTTGCTAAAATGATAGATAATAAAAGACAGGAGACTGTAAGTGGAGTTAAAGCATTCTAATGACCTTGCTCCATCTGGAAAGTGGCAGAGCTAGTAAGCTTTAACAACATGAGGATTAACACAAGAAAAATCATGGAATATAGAAACAGGAAATAAAAATAAAGAAGGAAATTGGAAAAATACAGGAAGAAACTAAAGTTGTATTGTCAAATGACAGCTATA